>OU015498.1:57959052-58046552 GCA_907164885.2 Dolomedes plantarius
TAACATATGAGGACCTTGCTCCTCAAGTCCTAAGTCCTTACGGAAGGGTAGTAAGCAACTTCACTTTAATAGCGCATATAGATTGGTGCAGAGTTCTCTGCCCGACTCCTGTCATCACATTAGTCACGGTAACATTAGACAAGGGTATTTAGAACCACCCCCATTCCCGCCCGCAAGGTTTCTTTGATGTGGTGTCTCCCCCGACCCCGCTCGACACCATTTGACCCGCTGACCCCTCACCCTTTCTTTGATGGACCGCCAGAGGAGGCGATCCACGCATAGTACAAAGTACAGAGAACATAAATCACTGGATTCCCCAAGGCACAGGCAGAGAACGCTGCACCAATGTATATGCACCATAAGGCGAAGTACCACTAGGGCTGAAGTCTGACTTGACCTCGAAGAACATCGGTCCCTTAATTTTGAACCGAGTCAAGTGACGAGACCGGAACACTTGACCCCTCATCTCTAGAGGTAAATTTGAGAACTTGTCGGACATTGAAGCCACGACCTATTTTACGTGCCCCGGCCACCATTAATGAACACTGCGGTGGATTTGCAGCGACGAGCATCGAACCAGGGACGTTCAGATCACTGGCCCGCTGTTCTTATTAACTTTGCCACAGCGCCCTACAATAATATGTATTGTACTTATAAAAATTTACGTAACACTCATGCATGTACTTCGCATGTATAGCATACTTGCGTGGATATTACACAGACATACTATACATGCGATTATGAATCACACAACACATACTATACATATAAAGATGTACTGCAAGTGTTATACTACAGAATACATGCAAAACAACGACCAAAAATAAAGCAAAAAGAAAAGCCATACTCTACGGATATAAAAAATTACGTATATAACAGATTTTTCTAGCTACTTAAATAGGATGCATTTCTCTGTAAATAGGCATCAACGTAAAACGTATCCTCCTCTGACCATATAGCCTTGGAAACGGCTCCTCTCTTAATTAACCATTTGAAATTTATGTATTCGAGCAGAAGAAGAAGAAAAAAAAGTGATTATTCCAATTCGTTGCAAGGAAAATTTCTCACTACCTATAAATACAAGGAAGCCGGATATTTTTTCTCGAAACACCAATTGCTTGTACTTTCGGCGCAAGCAAAGAAGAAAAACGCAGACTCCGCCGACTAAACACGACAAAAAATAATCAAATTTCACCAGAAAAATGATATTGAATAATAATAATAATAATAATAGTAAAAAATACACGCGGAGACGCGCCAAAAAGTAGGATTTTGAAAGCATCGTTCTCATTTCCATAGCGGCAGCGAAGGTCAAAAGAGAACGTTCCAGACCTCAGCTGCGTCTGAATTCCGTCACAGTCAAATGGCGTAACTGCAGCTGCCTTTTCAGGACGGGGTTTTGATTATGCCACACAGTCGCTATTTTGCTTTTCTTTTCTTTTTTTTTTTTTTACTGCTTACTTTGTTTTCAGCCAAATATATTTCGGTGGAAAGATTTAACTGCCGCATATCGGGTTCAGATTTGCCGCAACTTCCCAAACTGCGTGGAAAACCGATGCATTTTCTTTTATTTGTGCACAAAATATGCCTTGCATAAGCCCACCCCACCCCCACTTCCGGCTGGAGGGGGGGGGGATAGGCCAACGAATTATGTGCGTAATTTTCTGAAAAAAAAAAAATTTTTTTAGAATATTTGTGAAAGCAGCTGGGGTTTTGTCTCCCTCGTGTTACTGTCGACAACACCAGTGAGATCTGCTTAGTTGCTACTGCTTCGGGCATCCTTTGGTGGAGATGGTTGCGCAGGTAGATTGGTTCATTGAAGGCTCTAACTTTAGGTACAAAAAGGCTAATTTGATTGGGACCTACAGTTTAGAGCTGCTACAAACGTCCGAACGGTTACAAACATCTACGCCAAACGTAGGACTCGAACCCACAGCATCTGGACCGAATAGTTGCGCAGGGGCCCGCATTTTGCAACTATTTTAACCCACTAGGAATAATCTTGGATCTACAGATTTAACTAATCTGCTTCCCTGTAGATATGGGCCCTATATTTGAATGATTATTACACGAGTACGAAATGAAAGCAAGAACGTTGCAGATATGAATCCTAACTAAAGAATTGAAGTCCATCTGGCTAGAATCACATTCTGTTTACGGCTGCTGTGTACTAACCCCATTGGATTCGCTCACCTCAATATTAATTTATGGAGAAAATTTGTCCAAGGATTGCCGTCTTGGATTGAAAGATTTAATATATATATATATATATATATATATATATATATATATATATATATATATATATATATATATATCCATAAAGGAGAAAGAAATTTTACCCCTTGGAGCATTTTTCGTCTTTTTTTATACATGCAAATATTTTTTAATTTAAATTATTTGGGGTAAATTTCTGTTATACACTAGTGTAAGAAATTAAGAGAATTTGGAGACTTGGTCTATTATCTTTAGAACTACTGTACCGATTTTAACGAAATTTCATATGTACATACATTGATACAATACAAAACAAATAACCATTCAATAATTGTAATACACACGCATGATCGTGCATAACACTCGTTGGAGTCGGAAGGTATGAAACAGCGGTTGCAGAATAAAAAAAAAATGGGTTAATAGATGGGTTAATGGGGGTATGGTCCCCTCTTACAGATATACAGGTCTCACAGCGTGATTTCATACTTGAAATAAGGCAGTTTATCATTTCCTGTGGCAATTAGTCCCACTCGTTAAGCAACGCTGTTTTCATTCCCTGGATGGTTCTTCGAGGGGTGTTGCGAGTTGCAATTGCCCTCTCCAGAGCGTCCCAGACATGCTCTATAGGGTTAAGTTCTGGAGATCTGGCTGGCCAATCCATCCGGTGAATATCCTCACTCTCTAGAAATTCGTCGACCAGAAGAGCTCTATGTGGCCTCGCGTTATCGTCCATTAAAATGAACTCAGGGCCAACTGCACCCCTGAAAAGGCGAACATAGGGCTCCAAGACCTCATCTCTATACCTCACACCAGTCACAGTGCCTCTTTCAAAGACATGGAGAGGTGTGCGGCCATCCAACATGATGCCTGCCCAGACCATTAAACCTCTTCTGCCATAATGGTCGATTTCATGGACATTGGAGGGTAGGTAGCGGGTCCCTGGTTCTCTCCATATGAACGTACGGCGAGAATCGGTGCTTAGGCTGAACCGGGACTCATCAGTGAAGAGAACGGTCGTCCATTGATCCATACTCCAATCTCTATGCTCTCTGCACCATGATAAACGGATTCTCCTGTTCGTAGAAGTGAGCGGGACGCAAACAGCAGGTCTTCTTGCAAACAACCCTCTCTCATGAAGTCTTTTGGAAACAGTCACCCTTGATACACGGTTTCCTGTGGCTGCATACAAGTCACGAGAGAGCTGAGAAGCTGTAGCACTCCTGTTACGCCTCGCTATAATCGACAAATGGTGATCTTCTCTGGCCGTCGTGGCTTTTGGACGACCTTGCCCAGGCTTTCTCTCGATGCATCTGGTATCCTGGAACTGTGTCCATAAGTTACACACGACGCTGGGAGTTAAATTGAACTCTCTACAAATTTGGACTTGAGATTGGCCTGCTTCTAGCCTCCCCACAATTCGCCACCTCATTCCATCATCTAAACGTTGGTGGTTACTCATTTTTACTGTTACAATTTGAAATTAACCGATTGCTGCAAAATAACACCAAGAAATTCGCCGAGGTGTGCTAGCGAACGAAATGCGTCTTAACTTACGCGCGCTTATAAAGCCTGTTTCTCTACTGGCTCCGCCTACACACACGTGTACGCTTACGTATTTGACGTACAAGATTTGCATTTTTGTCTAGAAGCAGTGGTTTTACATTCAGTTCAGTTCTTTTAATGAAATTCGATAAAATATGCAAATTCTCTTAATTTATTTCATCAGTGTAGTATGTTTTAAACGCTCATCAATTCTTTTGGTGGACGAAATTTGTAAAATGAATACTGTTGCAAGGTGCAGAAAAGTCCAGGCTATCTGAAAATACCATTTTTATTGGATTATCACCATTTATTCAGGCTTTAAACAGGAGACACATTTTCTCCATAGGTGAACATCGAGGTGACCGAATCCAATAGGGTTAGTACACAGTAGCCTAATAAAAATGTGATAGGGAAGAGTGGGGGGGGGGGGGGGGCAAAGCAAATGTTATTTAATACTGAAGTAGTTGAATTAATTTTTCATTTATCGATAAAAAAAAATAATTTCTCACTTCAGGGTTGCTTCCGTGTGTGGTCATCAGTGAGCAAAATATTTACATAAAAAGCGGTTGTGCTAGTGTATATATAGAGAAACGGTTGTTCTCTTTCCGTCAACATAAAAGCTTTGTGATGTCATCAAGGCACGTTTTAATCGACGGTTGCAGTCAGAACTAAATGCTAGAGTGGAATTCGTTGCTGAGGTGGGTATGATATATTATTACAGGTAAGCGAAAACCGGTTGAATTATGTTGAAAGTGGAAAAAAATGCGAATATATCCAAAGCATCGGAACCTTAGCCGCTGGCACTTAGAAAACTATTTCCTCGTATCCTTCCATCAACTCGAAATTTATAAGCATAATTTGTCATTAAAATGGACAGTTACTTTCCTCTTTGATAATGTAAACATTTATCATTTATACATATATTTATAGATAACATTTATCAAATTTTCAATTTCAGCTTTTTTTTTTTTTAAGCACTGATACCGCTTGGAACATATACCCAGATAAAGCATTTTCACAGATTACAATGAAGCGAACCTCGTTACGAGTTATCACCGTAACTGGCTGTTACGAATGATAACTCGTCCGCTTTCATTCACCAGGTACGCTGGGCTTGGAATAAAAACTTTACACAAATTCTAGATTTCCTAGCAGACAGCTGAAAAATGAAGTTCAGGATTCTTTCTAGCGTTGCTACCTATATCGCTGTGAGATATCGGCCCTGTCTGTAATTTGGGTCGTAACTGCGTTATTGCGCATAAGAAAATGATGCAACCGGGTATTCATTCATATGCAGCTCAGATGGATTCCGAGTTGCCGTCATAAACTTGACCGTGCCAGCACAGCTGATGTGTCGCAATTTCAAAGGGTTATTATTACTATTGGCCTTGTTAAGCAGTACACGCACACGCAAATGAAACAGTACAGTAAAACCGTAAATTTGTTATTTTTAAAATTGCTGTACCAACAACTTGAATAAATGCTAACACGCACGCAAACGCAAATTTAAAGCACATTCAGATGGAGGAACTTCGTATCAGGAATTCAGGAGGGAAGCAGTACGTATTAGGAAATATAACACCAAAATTAGTTAAGCAAGTCAGGGATTAAGTTAACCTTGAAATATTAACTATAAATAACTCTGATAAAAGCTAAATTTGCGAGAGGAAATTATGAGGAAACCCAGGGAGTTTCTACATTTCTGTATTCTTTCACTCGCAACAGTTCCACCTTACACAGTTTCGCTGTAGTGGAATTGCAAAATTCCTTTGAGACATTTTACCTGCCCTGGCTTGCTATGTAGACGTTATTCTTCTCTGCTCCCGATGAAGAATGCTAAATTTGCTTTAAAATTTCGAGTATTGAGCTTTTATTACAGTTATATAGAACGAATATAACGAACGAACGAGTTATAGTTAGTCAGACTTCAGGCCTAGTGGTACCTCGCCTTAAAGTAAAGCTGCTTACTATCCTTCGCCAAGGACCTAGGATTTGAGGATCTAGGTCCTTTGGACTCGGTGTAGGAAAGCTTACACAAAGGGGATTGAAAACAACAACATAGATCGAAAATTTTAAACTTATCCTTATGTATTGAAGACCAATTCGCTATCCTCTAAAGAAAATATCCTCGGACTCAACGCTCTCTTCCCCACTGGTACAGTTGCAATCTATCAGGATAGCCATTGACTTGGAGCATTACTAGATCTGATGCAACAAGACTGTTGACACTTCGGACCGCAAAAATCAGATCCCTGTGGTTCGATAACAGCATCAAATTTGTCTTGCTTTGCATCTAATGTATCGATGATTTATCAACTCCCGATCATATTTTTCTTTGTATTGGCATGTCTAATGAGGATCTCTACTACAACAATATCTGCCTACTGAACTGCTTTGGTGCGGACCACAAAAGTAAAATTCTGTCGTATGAATTCATTTCTCGAATCCTTACTTACGCGCGGCTGTAAAACTTGGACAATAATCTCGAGGGATCGAAATAAATTGCAAATATGAAAACGACAGGTTTTTTAGGAATATTTTAGGCCCAGTCAAGTAAAAGTGAATATAACATAACAAAGGAATAATTAAAAAATATGATGAAATTGATAGAGTTACATAAATTAAAATTAGAAGACTGAGATGGCCAGAACATTCAGTTCTCTGAATGTAATGGAGGATAACAGCTACTACATAAAATGTCTTCAATTTAAGACGGGTGGGTTCTGGACCCGGAAGACATCCAAGAAGATGACTTGACAGAGTAATGGGTGGCCTTAGTAGAATAAATATATAGAACTGGCAGAAGATACCCCCAGCAGCGAAGAATGGAGGGCCATCCAGAGATAGGTTGAGGTTCTAAGGGGAATGTAAGGCCAATATGTAGTAACTGTGGTAGAAGTAGTAGTTTGTTAAATAATTAGCACCACGAACTATTGATTTATTTATTTAAAATATCTCGATGTTGTTGTTGTTTGTAATGCCCTCTGGTCGGAAGTATTCCATACCAGGTCCATATAGGCTGGCGGGCTGAAGGGTGCGGCTCCGGTTTACAATGGCACCACAAGAGTCGGAGTCCGAATTAGCCAGGTGCCACCTCAGTTTTAACCGAGCAAACCCCAGGGACGACATCTGGGGGATCGTACACGCTACCATCCTCTCTGACATCATACTGGGAATTTCCGGTCTGCAGATATAACGTTCCTATATCCTCCATAGACACGAAGATATTTAACAGCGCGTGTCGGGATTCGATCCGAGCATCCTCAGTACCGAAACCCCGACGCGATACCGATAGGCTATCTCTGGCCCATTATGTAAATATTTAAGTCAATAGATTTGTCAAATTTGGTTTTTGTAACCGCAATTTCTATTAATTAGCGATAATTTACAATTAAAAATTGCTTTCTGAACATGCTCAGTGACATGTTTTAATGATAAACATGTTTATCCCGAGGAGTCTCTCTAGATCTCTCTCTGCCATTTTTATTTGTATGATAATTATGCTTGTGAAATATAAGATATTGATGGAAATCGTTTATTTCGCGCTGCTTAATTAGTGGTAATTTACAATTAAAAAAAATTGCTTTCTGCGCATGCTCAGTGACATTTAAAAATCTGGCTTTAGATACTCACTAGGCACGAGGCCGCTTAAACACATTAATTTGTTTCTGCGCATTATTATGATTTTCAACATTTGGCAATGATGTGTTGAGTATAATTTGTGTATTAGTACATTTATTTACTATCTAGCCGTCATGTTTTGACTGGTACCAACTACTAGTTTGTTTATGACGGAATGAAAACAATCAGCTGAAAATGCGGGAAAGGTATTTCTTCTTCGTTCATTAGGTCATCAGATTTCGGAATCATTGTTTTAGGAGATCAATCACAATAGCAAACGAATGAATAAAACGTAATAAATGAAATACTTCACGCCTTCTTCATAGGAATTTAAAGTTTCGCGCGTTTTCGTCTTTTTTTGGGTTAGCGAGGGCACCAGCTGATTGCGGAGAGAGACGTTTCAGGCTTCATTTGCATCCGACTTTCGCCATAGATAAAGTGGCGTAAATGAAGTTGGCTTTTGGGGACGAGGTTCCTCAACGCTCTACTTACTTGCTAAACATTTCTTTTTCTCTTCTTGTTTTGTGAATCTACATGTCTGAATAATCATTACGATGAACCGTGTTCGGATCGGGACTTATCCCGGGATGCTTAGTCGTGAACCGCGGGAAAAAAAAGGGCGTTTTTATTCCACCCACAATAATTTTTTGCTAGCCTCAAGCTTTCTAACCCACTCTATGTGAAAGTGGATATGTTATACTAATTGCTGCAAAATAAAATTAATGAGTTTTTTTTCTTTCGTCTGAACCAGCTTTGTACACCAAAGGAGTCAACTAATGCGTACTAGCCATTGTAAAAATCCATCCTCAAGCTACCCTTATGAAAATTATGATGTTAAAGAACTTTTCCTTTATATGCTTCTAAACACAACATGAGGTTCACTAATCAACACAGTTTATGCTACCGTTATTTATAGAATGTCAGGTTAGGTGTTACACGCTACCTGAAAGTTTATGCATTCCTTTATAAATTTTCGCAAACGAATTGATGTAAAGCAAAGGTCCAGTCGTCAATAATTCATATCAGAAAAAATCTTTTAGCATTCAAAGAATATAAGGTATCGAATCATACCATATGTCCCATAAATCAGTGATTCTCAACCTCTTGTCTAGCCCCCACCCCTCTTTGGATGACCTTCAGACACTATGCTCTCCCCACACCCACACACCTGAATATTATTCACGCCTATCCAGGCTGCGTACCCATCAGGTTGAGAACCACGGACATAAAACATGAAACAATATAAAATTATAGTAAAATTCGGAAGCGATAGGCCGGTGTGTGAGATGAATACTCGCAATTTATATGACCAAAAATAATCTTGTACAGAGAGGTTTTATCTATTCTGTTTAACTTTAACTATTCTGTTTAACTTTCGCTTTATTAATTATTTGCGAGTTTATCCCAAATAACGTGGAGAAATTTTCTTTACGAGTTTTGCAGAATACACCATTGCTATTAAAGTTTATAAATGAAACGGTACTGTTTTGTACTATGTTATACAAACTTCAATAAGCCGGTAGGCAGCTATTTAAATGTGAACAGTGATTAAAAAAATATTTCAGTAGTCTCTTCTAACGAAACTACCGCTGGTTATTAACGTAGGATTACTTACCGTTGCTTACTTTTTTTTAAACGCATTTTGGTACTTTTCTGTTTAATTGTTTACTACTATTGGCTTTGGCGCTCTGCCAAAATTATAACTCGCGACACCGGACAATTTTTTTCTCTCCGGTGGACCGTTATTGAGGAACGTAATCCTACGTTAAAAAATGAGATGAATTAATTTTAGGTTCCTCGCAAAAGGATTTAATTTTTATCTTTTTCTAAAAGTAAAACACCCTAAAAAGTTATTGTGAAAATGCCTGGAAAGTATATCTTGGAAAAGTTGAAAAGTTGAAGCTATATTCTCATGATTGTAAATTAATAAGTATCGTGTTTATATATGGTATAAATTGCAAAACTTAGACAATTTTAAGAGATTTTCCAATAAGTCAAGATTATAACTGTTACAGCTTCTCAAAAACAAGGGTAATAATAAGAATAGCCCGTCATGAAGAAAGTCACGGTGACATCTCTTGTGCTTTCTCACACTTATTGACTTTTTTAAAAATTTTAAAATATACAATACCAATATGCTTCTAAACACAAAATGAGGTTCACTAATCAACACAGTTTATGCTACCGTTATTTATAGAATGTCAGGTTAGGTGTTACACGCTACCTGAAAGTTTATGCATTCCTTTATAAATTTTCGCAAACGAATTGATGTAAAGCAAAGGTCCAGTCGTCAATAATTCATATCAGAAAAATTCTTTTAGCATTCAAAGAATATAAGGTATCGAATCATACCATATGTCCCATAAATCAGTGATTCTCAACCTCTTGTCTAGCCCCCACCCCTCTTTGGATGACCTTCAGACACTATGCTCTCCCCACACCCACACACCTGAATATTATTCACGCCTACCCAGGCTGCGTACCCACCAGGTTGAGAACCACGGACATAAAACAGGAAACAATATAAAATTATAGTAAAAGTCGGAAGCGATAGGCCGGTGTGTGAGATGAATACTCGCAATTTATATGACTAAAAATAATCTTGTACAGAGAGGTTTTATCTATATATATAAAACAGTTCCGTAACTGACTGACATACAACGCACAGACTAAACCGCTGGACATAAAGGGCTGAAATTTTGCATGGCGATTCTTCTTATAGTGTAGGGGTGCACTAAGAGAGATTTTTGAAAAATTCCCCTTAGATTTTTTAAAAATTAAATTTTAAGCTGTTATTGTAACATTTTTTTAAAGTTTGTATTTAAACTAATAATTTGAGGATTATAAAATTTATACGAAGGAAGGAGAAAGATCATTAAAATTCCTTTAAAATGAGATCTTTTTCGAATCTTTACCTCCATTTTCTGATTTTTGGTGAATCTATAAAGATTAATTTTTACAATTTAATTTATTAAATGCTGATCACGTGATTTCTTTTTCTGGTAGTTTAAATAAATTTATAGTCACGTGCATAAGAACTTAATAGACAAACAAATTTTTTTGCTTGCTAATGCGGCGGACGATTGGACATTATCCAAAAAAATATTAAAATATAATAAAAGATATTATGTTACTCAAATTGTACTATATTAACTGTGCTATATTCTTTAGTATGTCTTATTACATTTAATTTGAATATTTTCTTCTACATTATTTTGTCTATAAAAATATCAGTTACGATTTTTTTATAAATATATTTTTTTGCTTTATTGTATACATTGATCATCGTATTTATTATAAATATATACAGTCGAACCCCGTTATAACGAACTTCAAGGGACCAAAGGTTTGGTTCGCTATATCCGGTGGTTCGCTATATCCGAACCGTTAAGAAAAATGTTTACAAAATGTATAACTCATTAGTTGCTATGTGTATTCAATAATGATGTATTAAAAAACGATAAAATCTATTAAAAATGACCATTAATGAATTAAATTGACTAAAATCGATAACATTAAACTGATACAATACTAATTAAACTAATTAAAAATGAAAGACAAATGGATATAAATTCATTTTACCTTTAATTCTTGCTCACTGTTTTGTTACAGTGAGCATATTTTATCGGTAATCTTCTGCTGACGTGATACCGATTTCTAAAACATTATATGAATTTCTTTGTCCAGTACGTCAAATGACTGCAACACTCTTTCTTACACTGTTTGTGTGGAAAAAAACTTATTAATTACATGCATTGCTGCTGTAGCATCTAAGATGGTGGAAATTTCATCATTTATGTGATCCTCTTCATCAGCATCAGATACAGAATCTTCGATTTCAGAATGATTCATTTTAATTTCTTCCACAATATCTTCATCAGTCGGATTTTCACATGTAATGATTTCATCATCAAATGTTTCGAACAATTGCATGTCACAATACGAGAATGAGGAAATATTGTGTTTTTCTATCTACATCGCGATAAGTAAATCTTCATCATTTTCTTCTTCAACATTCTTTGCTAGGCCAGCATGTCGAAAACATTTTCTAATTGTAGAATCTGTAACAAGCCGCCAAGATTTTTCGAGCATTATAAGTGCATCAAGAAGAGAAACGTCACATTTTACATTTTTATCATATCCTTCTAAAATTCGTAAAATGAGCTGCTTCCTGTAATGACATTTAAGGCTTCTGATGACACCCTGGTCCATAGGCTGTACTACAGAAGTTGCATTCGGGGGAAAGAGTACAATTCTAATCGATTGTAACTGTTTATTGTTTTTGTGTGCACTACAATTGTCAAGTAGAAGTAGAATGTTCCGTTTTTTAGCTGAAAGTTCACGATCCCACTTTCGAAGTTCTTTTTCAAACAGTTCCTTAGTCATCCACGCCTTACGGTTGGCTTCATAAGAAACAGGAAGCCGTTTGATATTTTTGAAGCATCTGGGGTGTTTAGATTTTCCAATTACTAGAAGTTTAAGACGTTCAGTTCCACTCATATTGCCACACACAAGGAATGTGATTCTGTCTTTCGACAATTTTCCGCCATTACATTTATCTCCATTAAATTTTAATGTCTGGTTTGGTGTCATCTTGTAAAACAGTGCAGCTTCATCAGCATTAAATATGTCATTCTCGTCATATTCACTAGAGATGTCATTCCAAATATTTTCTTTCCACGTATCGATGTTGGATGTTGAAACATCTCCCGATTCTCCAACAATTTTTCCGGAAGATATGTTGTTCCGCTTCTTGAATCTGTCTAACCATCCATTAGAACACGAAAATGGAATTCCAAATTTACTGTTAAATTCATCAGCTTTTGACTGAAGCATTTGCCCAGAAATTGGTACATTTTGGCTTCTTTGAATGCTGAACCATTTTAATAAAGCTTCTTCCACTTCTTTATGATTTCTTAAAAGCGAATTCTAACTTGTGATAAACACTCAAATAGGTGAATTAGATGAAATGACTTCCCTTCCACCTGAGTGTGGAAATGAATCTTCCGGCTCGACCCTGAGCTGACCTTTCCCCTTGTTCTCGGGTGCGCATATGCTATACTGTTCATGCTTTTACTTGTTCTCCTCGAGCATTTGGTGAACCTTTCCCCTCCCCTGCCTCCTCTTACTGTGGTTTCGCTTACCGAATTACTGGCGGAATTACAACTGCAGAGTGGCTATCGTAAAAGGGAAAGAATGCAGATGTTTCTACCCTTGAATAAACATTTATCGCTGATTTACTCCGTGCTTCACTAGCTGACATACATTTCCATATGAAATGAAAGTCGAAGTCATGTTTTCACAACTGCGGAAAAATTAAAAAAAAAAAATCAGTCGACTGAAAAAAAAGGTTCGTTATAGCCGATTCTTAACATTTCAGAGGTTCGCTATAAAAGGGTAAATTAGCATTAAATAGAATAGGAAAACGGCGGGACCAAAAATTTCGTTCGTTATATCCGGGAGTTCGTTATATCCCAGGTTCGCTATAACGGGGTTCGACTGTATATCTATTTTTTTTTGGTATTAATTGCATACATTGACCGTTGTATTTAATATGAATGTACTCCGTAGCGAAGTGCGGGTTTTCAGCTAGTGTTTATATATATATATATATATATATATATATATATATATATATATATATATATATATATATATATATAAAACATTTTTATCACATAAAAAATTTTCATCTGTTACTATTTTATATAAAACATATATCCATTTGGCCCTTTTTTACTAATTTGGCCCATGTTTTTATTAACTTACTTTCTTGTTTGTGTGTGTGTTTGTGTGTTTGTCCAGTACAAATCTTGCAATCGATTTTTAACTAACTTCTCGACTAGCTAGACATTTGAAACTTTTAGAATACCTCAGAACACGTTGACAATGCATTTTTAAAAATACTTTTAGCCATTTTTAGGCAGATTTTTACCATATTTTTATTATTTTCAGTTAATTTTGTTTTGTAGACTGGTGCAGCCATCTTTCGGCCGGGACGGACACGAAACGTTAAACGCAAGTTAACTTCCAATTAACTTCATTTTCTTTGAAGTTGATAGGATAATTCATCAAAAAAATTTTAAAACAGTATTTATTAATACATGGAATTGCCAAGTTTATATGATTCAACAGAAAATTTAAAAACATGGTATATAAAAAGTTTTTTTTATCTTGTAATTATTGGATCTAAAGTTAAAGTGCTTCTTAAATGACATTGGCTAATATTATAATGGAAATATAACCTCTTTCTGTTTGTTATTTGACATTGACCTTTTTAGAATTCAATATTTACTAAAGTGGAAACTTTTGATCTAAATAACTCCAAAATCTAAAAAAATTGACATTGGGCCTTTTAGAACCAAGCCACCGATATAAAGTGGAAATTCTACAGACTTTTTACATCTTCGGTGCTATTGTTATTACTTTGACAGATTTTCGATTCCGCATTCTACAGGTTCTACAAAATTTGCAATAAAACAAGTAATATGACGTGATATAAAAAAGCAGTGTCTTGGCGGCGTTTGACAGAGAACGAAAAAGTAAAGACTTTAATTGATAGCAACTTGGTACGAATTTAAGGTCTCGAACCAAGTTTTGTTTGTAGATTTTTTCTCCTGAATTTTAGCTTCTTATCAATGCTTTTTTTTAAATTAAATATTGTCTAGTTGAAGAAAAGTTTTAAATATAACAGCTAATTTTATTTTTGTTTTTTATGCGCTTCTCCGAGATTTATATCGTATGTTGCTATTAATTTATTTTTAAAGAAAGCCATGAACAATTCTAGACGTTATCATGCTCAACATACACACGGGGTCGGAATATTACGGACTGCAAAGAAAGGAAAATCGTTAAGAAAATTCTACGTGGGTATAAAAACAATTAGCTGCAGCGTTAAGGGCGAAAAGATAACTGAAATAGGATGCAGTTGAAGATAACGAGAAATATTTCCAGAGGCTCCCTTTTGCAGTGGGAGAAAACAATTAGTTGTCAAACGGCTGAAAGTGGTTTTGTAGGCAGAATAGGAATTTCATGTGACATCTAATTAAATATGAATCATTTACGCTTTCCTGTTTCATGATTTTCGAGGCTTTTTTTAAATATAAATAAATAAATAAATTTGTACCGCAGTTCCTGGGATTGAGCTTCAATTATTACGACAAATTTCACAGTTTGACTGAAGAAAGAAATTAACTTAATGCTAAATGAGTATTGTCAGAGCCCGACTTAGCCTAATTTGGGCCCGGGGCAAAAACTTCTTTGCCCCCCCCTCTGCTTCACTACTTCAGTAATGAAGAACTTAATACTAAACTTTCTATTCGATTTGGGGGGCCCCCTCTGATGTGGGGGCCCGGGGCAACTGCCCCGTATGCCCCTGCCTTAGTCAGGCTCTGAGTATTGTTAATTTGTTACTCTATGGTATTTGTTAATATTTGTCAGTTTTGAAGTTTTAGGACGTGTTCACATAGAATCAGTTAGCGCTACTCGTATTGACATATTTTGAACCAATCTCAGACCTTAAAAATTTCGTGGCTAATCGTTTGCAGGTTTGTAATTGGTCAAATATATTTCAGTACGAGTAACGCTGACACTGACAGATCCTGTGTGAACAGGTCCTTAGTTGATCTCTGATTACTTTTACCACACGAATTGAGCACGTATGAACTGATCATACGTGCTAATTAATGACCAGGAGTGAACGGAAAACCGGAAAACATCAATTACCCAAAAATGGCCCCTTGTGTAATGAGAGGTGAAGTATTCACTGGATTTTCGATGAACCACATACAATATTCTGAATAGAATTTGATCAGTAAAATGTCAAAACTAACTGACATCTACAGCTTTCTTCTGTAAAAAATCTGTTTCAGTGTTTTGTATGGGAGCCTAGTTGACACTATTTCGTCAATTTTTCTTATATTTTAATTTTTGGAGATGATTCGGATAAGACATTCATCTGGATTTCTCTGTAATATATATATATATATATATATATATATATATATATATATTATTTTGTATACAGTGAAATCACTCAGTTTATTTTTCAAATACTGAATGTTCAGTTTTGAAATGAACTCCTCGTTAAATTCTTTTTATGCCTTTTTACTGTGGTTTTAAGAGCTGAAAATTTTATATCTGAATTATAAACTATATTGTAAAAAGATTTGCTACCCGTACTAAAAATTTCGAATGAGCCAAATATGGGGATTTTCCGCCTAATGTTACTATAATGTAGTCAACTTCGTGAAACATTCATCACTGATTCGATACTAATTTTAGACTATTTTAAACACTTTGGAATCATAATTAAACATTTTTTTCTGTTCTGATTTTTATTCATCAGCCGGTATTCAGTTCTCGAGCTCAAGTCAAAATATACTTCCAAATATAACTGATACTTCATTATATACAACAAATATTTGGACTCTGAACTGATACTTCATTATATACAATATATCATTATATCATTATATACTTTGGACTCTGATACTTCATTATATACAACAAATATTTGGGCTCTGAAACAAAAGTGAAGTCTAACTGCTATGATGAATACAGATTATTCAAAACAGGAATAAAGGTGTCCTGTGTAGAGAACGTGTGTTTTCTTAAAATATTAGAAAGAAGTAAACTTATATATTCACACTGTTGGGAAAAATAATGTTCCCAATTAATACAGCAACTGAGGTGTAGAAAAAGGATGAATACATTATGCTCCTCAAAATAGGTTATTTACTTTATTGACTATTGAAAGATTCACCTGTCTGATGTAGCATCGGTGGTTCAGTGGTAGAATGCTCGCCTGCCACGCGGGCGGCCCGGGTTCGATTCCCGGCCGATGCAGTTTTTATAATTTAGAAACACTGAAAAATAGATAATTTAAGCCTCTAAAAACACCAGTTTCATGAGTCGCTATCATGTTTTATAATCTTGACAAAATACACATCACGCAATTACGTTTGTTACTATTTTCACGCCAGTTTACAGGATACCGGTTTTAAAACTATCTTATCTGACTACTTTGCAATTAAAAAAATTTTTTTTTTCTTTCTGCAAGCTAATACGATGCATAGATACGTGTCAAAGTATAATTGTAAAAGTATTGTAAAAGGATTTTCAGATGAACTTTTCAATGCTTAATAGCTTAATAAACTTACCGGAGATGTGATTGAAACTTAAGTTTGTAGCGTTATTTTCTTATTTTTTATTTTTACTTATGCCTCTTTATGGAAAATAGATTGCCACTGCCTCGTTATCTTAAAAATTTAGTTTCCCAGGAGAACCGCTAGGAGGTGAGGTTGAACTTAGGCCCCCCCAATCGAACAAAATTTTTGAAAAAATGGATTACACATGCTCATCAATATTGGCAGCCCGGCTGAAAATTTATGAAACACCTGCAAAAAAAAATAATAAATAAATCATACTATGACGAAATTCTCCAAATTGCTAGAGCGGTCTTTGCAGCACATGGGCAAGTCTGATTCTTTATCCAGCCAACCAACTAACCAACTATTAGCTTTAAAAACTGAATGAAATGTATTAAGCTCTGTTCACATTGCAATCCGTTAGCGTAAGCGTAAAACTATTGAAATATATTTAACCAATGACAAACCTCCAAACGATTAGCAACGAAATTGTTAATGATTGGTTTATTTCCGTCTCGTCGCCATTTTTCCTTTTGCACTTACGTTAACGGACTGCAATGTGAACAGGTCTTTAGTTCCTGGGGAAAAAATGATACCACAGATCATTTAAGAAAAGAATCAAGTAGAAAGAACCAGGCTATAAACTCAAGATCAACATGGCGAGTTCACGTGGCGACATTGATTTACAAAATACCTGATGTATCAGCTTGGATATGCAAGAGAAGTATCGGTAACAAAAGTGTCAATGGATTACATGCCCAAATAAAGCAAAATTTCTCACTTAATATCATTGATATGAAGAAAGAACTTACTATTTAACGAAAAAAAATTATTCCTTTATTTCCTAGGATTACCCACGCAAATAAAGTTTATTTATTTTTTAATCTTAATACAAATGATAGTATATCTTGAGTCAGATAATACAGCTAATCAATAAAAAGCCGATCTAAACGAAAAGACCATATCTTTACTACGAGATTTAGTCACTTATTCAAGGTAATATGTATTAAGGAACTGTGTCAACTAACCGTTAGAAAATTACATTGATATCTCTATTGAACAAGCCCCAGAAGAAAAAAAAATGTTCGAATTATATAATTTTTCCTTGTCCTGACTGAAATGAACTGAACTTGAGGTAAATTAATATTTTATATCCCAAATGGTTTCCCTTAGCATCAATTTTGTTTCGAAATTCTGATTTGTGGTTATATGAATTCGGAGGACCATGTACCTATCAGTAGAACTCAAAACCGCGAAGAAATTTTCGGAGATTAGAATGAGGAAAATTGGGCAAAATCGATCAGCCAATAAAAACACTAACAGGCTAGATTCTAGGAAGCAGTACTTAATTAATTTTAACACAAATGGTAATTTTACGATATATTTAAAAAAAAATTGATACTACCGAGTATTCGCCGCGAATCAAGGATAAATACATACACTTTTCAACAAACAATTTCTTTATACAACGATAAATTTATGCCCCGCGCCTTTGTAGTAAATTAAAATTCGAAAAAAAAAATCATAATGCAAAGTTACCATCGAAGACTGGATTAATAAATAATATTGTCCAAAATAATTAATATTTTTGTTGTTTAAATTTTTTTAAACAAATTGATCTAGGACAAAAGCATTAAACTCATCACATATGAGAAATCACTACACGTAGACTGCATAGCGGCTGTATAATGCTATACTGTAGAGCCAATAACTACAGCAAGATATCATCAGCCAGTCATGCTAGAGACTGACCTACCTGGGACATGTAGTAGATGCTTATTATTTTTGCAAATGGATCACCTTTCACTAAAATGTTTTAATTCCACAGAGATAATGTATCGGAATTTGAACTAAATACTATATATGATTAAATTTTGATATTGTGATAACTTTAAAGTAAAGAACTCAAGATGGTCCGAAAATCACGGAAAACTTTGAAATTCGAATCTTCTGGGAATTTTGATACTAACGCATCGCGGATTTCACAGAAACGTAAAGAATTATTCTGAAGTTTTTGTTTTTATTTATTTATTTATTTATTTTACTTGAAGTGGGAAATTATATAACAGAAGATATTACAACTGTAATTGAATATTGAGCTGCTGAAGAATATACTCACGTATGTTATTTAAAGAATGTTGCAGCTTCTTTTGCCGTTGTAATTTATCCTTTTCTTTAATTTAGTTATCAGTTCAGCGCTCTCTAGTGGTCAAGAATGTAACTAAAAGTACGCGTCTATGAACTTCTCGGCAATCCGCGTTGCACTGCAATGAAAACTCTGCGAAATATCAAAACATAAATAAATTTATAATGCTTTTTGTTAAAAGATCGTAGGAAAGCTATTAATTCTCTCTTAAAAGGTAATTTTCACCTTGAATTAAAGGAAAGACATTGATGATAAAATCTTAACTGAATGAATACTTGAACTAAATAACTTTTTTTTTAAATCGAAATTTTCCAAAAGTAATGGCAGCAAATGCAAAAGTTTAAAAATTCAGGTAATCTCTTCTAACGAAACTATCACGGGTTATTAACTTAAGATTACTTATCTTTGTTTACCTCTTTTGTATGCATATGCGTATCTATCTCTCTCTCTCTCTCTACATATATATATATGTATGTCAAAATTTTGACGAATTTTGGTACTTTTCTGTTTATCTGTTTACTGCTTGCCCAAGCGATACAGACTGGGTTTGGCGCGTTGTAAAAATTATAACTCGCGACGACGGACGGCTTTAGCGTCTGAAATTTTGCTTTCCGGAGGACCGTTATGGAGGAACGTAATCCTACGTTAAAAGTCTATCCACCGTACAAATGTGTTGTGTTTTTGACTTTTTCTTATACTGCCCCATCTTTATTTCCTACTGGACTTTCACCCCCTGGCTACTTTATTATGGACTCACGTGGTAGACGAACCAACATTGTTTCCTGTGAAGGGACAAGATAGAAACGTACCATGGCAGAAATTCAAACCCAGACCGAGAAGGTGGCTTGTGACGTTTAGTATATACGCTGGATGGCATACGGCTTGTTCACACAGAATCCGTCAGCGTCAACGTTGAAGATCCCGTCGGCGCTGATTGGTTCAATGGGTCAATGATTGGTATATGATTGGTTAAAAAAATTTCGGCTGATGCTGATGGATTCTATGTGAAAAGGCCCTTATTGGTCAGTTGCCCAATAGTTGGTGATATATCAAGTTTACGTGCACCACCACATCGGTGGTTTAGTATGCCATGAGCTTGACTGGCATATGAGTTCCGGCCGATGGGTCGAATTGTCCTTTTTCCCTTTTCTATGCTTTAATCAAGCATTGAGCTTCATGGTTGATCATACATTTCACGGTAGAAAATTCATGATTGTATGACAGTATGCTTGAATTTTCACGAAATACTTTATAGAGGGTTCAACCCCCAAAATTTTTTAAAAAAAAAGTGTTCAACTCTTTAATTAGTTTATACAAAAACAACATGCATGCACCCGTTAAAAATTATTTTTCACAACAGCCACTGCGGCATGCACAAACGAATGACAAGAGAAATATGTTTCTGTTGGAGTTAATGCTGTTGTGTACTAACCTTATTCGATTCGGTCACCTCAATGTTAACCTATGGAGGAAATTTGTCTACTATTTACAGCTACATGAATGCTGATAATCCAATAAAAATGGTATTGCCTGAACTTTCCTTGCAACTTGCAACAGGAATCATTGTATAAATTTCATCTCCAAAGGAATTGATGAGCGTTTAAAACACACTATACCAGAATATCCCCCAAACAATTTAAATTAAAAAATATTATTTGCATATTTTTAAAAAGAAAAAGGAAAAATGTCCCCAGGTGTAAAATTTTTTTTCTATTACGGAATACAATTTTAAAAAATCTTTAAATCCAAGTCGGCAATCATTGGACAAATTTTCTCCAACGGTTAACAGTGAGGTGAGCGAATCCAAAAGGGTTAGTACACAGCAGCCTTAAAAGTGGGCGTAGCAAGTTTGACCCGGAACCGACCAAGTCATTTTAAAAAGGAATAAGTGATATGATAGTGAAAATGGGGCAAAGTGCTCGTTATAGTATAGTCTAGGCTTAAAAAATGAATATGCGGATATTGTTGAATATCGTAAAAATGCGGTATCAATAAAAAAAAAGATTGTTAAACCAGTTGGTAAACATGCCAAAACTTGTTATAAATTTTCGGGTTTAAAAAGTATTGAAGAAATTTGGTAGTCGCACCACATATACAGTTGTGAAAACGTTTCTACTTCCGCCAGTCTGATCAGCCATCGATCTTGTAATTGGCATTCAATTCCTACACCACTGACACCAAAATGTTCCGTTTTTCCTGAGTTCGTTAGGACTGAATAAAATCTCTTCAGAAACAGCGCACAAAATAATATTTATTATGCTGTAAATTCTTCAGGCGCATGCACACATTCAAACACGCAACAACAGTCTTCTATATAGCAGAAAACTCTAAAAACACAGGTCAGGATAACAGAGTCTTCTATACAATAAACGCCTAACGCACTTTCAACACATTCAGTTCTCATTAGAAAAGAAATGAGTTCCAATGCCAATGTCAGCTAGATATCTCTAGAAGCTTCAAGAAAGACCTAGACGGCATGTTGGTGACCATTTGGCTCAATATCGCCAAATTTGGCGACCAAATTAAGTCACCAAATCCGTTGCCAATTTGACGATAACTCTCATATTTGGCTAGATTACCATAGACTCGTAAAATTCGTAACATTATATATATATATATATATATATATATATCACTGACCTAACGATACCGGAGGTAAAATTCTTTGAGGCCCGTGATCTTTAGGGACCTCAATATTCGCTGAGTTCCAAGAAGGGGTCCGGCGTAAGAGCTAGGAACCCTCGTGGAATATTTTCAGTAGGCCCAACGTCGGTGCACGAAGCTCCTGAATATAATAAAACTTCGAACGGCGGAACCAAAGACAAAATTCGCAAGATACGCTAATTTTATATTCATTCAGAACGTGCGAATTTTTTTCTTCCTCCGTGGCGGAAAATTTTTTTTATCCATGCGTATCGAACGATGATTCAACGGAAACAGAACCAGTTGAAAAAGTTAAAAAAAAAACTAAAAAAGAACTTCTCTCCTACGTACGGACCACACGCACAATGGCATAGATAACAAGTTTTAATTTGTCACTCCACTGAGTACAGTTGAGGAAACTTTTGTTTTCAGATATCCTGTTAAATAATTATGATCAAAAAGGTTATAATTGCCTTGTCGAGGTTAATTTTTTCGAAGGGATAATTTGCTGGTTCGAGTTGTTAATCAAATCTTTCCGACCATTAAACGGCTGTAAAAGAAATACCCCGCCTGTTGGTTGTCTTATCACTAGTAATTCAATCTGGAAAATTTATTTGTTCGCTTGGTTTTTTCTTCTTCTTCTTCTATTTATTTGATTATTCGCCTGCAATCAGTGGGTAGTTAGGAGAGAGAGCTCTTTCATAAAAATGAGTCTGAAAGGATCTGTATGATAACTGTGGTTAAAACGGAGATGTCGAAGCTTTTAAATGGTTCTGAAGAGTGAAATATAGTTCATACAATTTTAAAAATATTCTCATTTAATTATAGAGAGATTTTTATAGGAATTTTATTATTTAAACGTTAAGCTGGGTAATTTTTAAAAGTTTTCAAAGGTTAGTTGTAGAGGGTGTCTGGGCTAAATGTATCAAAAAGTTACGACTTATTTTTACAGAACTCCCCATTAGAATTTAAAAATATTTATTTAAATAGAAAGAACATCTCACCAAGTTTCAATATCAATCATAGGTTTCGATCATAGTATCATAGATTTCGGTGTCTACACCTTTAGTAGCACGACTGTCGTCTAAACGGTAATCCAGTTCTCTCCAAGTGTTTCGTAGCATATAAGGCTTTATTAGACTTATTTGCTTGGGGATTCATTAAATCCGTTGTGTATAAACAAACAATTGGAACTTTGGATGAGTTGAAGAAGCGTATCATTCAAGCAATTCATGCAATAACTCCTGATATGCTACGAAACACTTTGAGTGAATTGAATTACCATTTATACGTTTGCCGTGCTGCAAAAGGCGCACACATCGAAATCTATGATACTATGATTGAAATCTATGATTGGTATTAAAACTTGGTGAGATGTTCTTTCTATTTAAATATATTTTTAAAATTCTAATGGGTAGTTCCGTAAAAATAAGCCATAAATTTTGAATACTTTTAGCCTGGATACCCTGTATTTTAGTAAATAATCAGTTTAAGTTCTTTTTCGTGTCACAGAGAGGTTTGGTTTGCTTTGGTTTGCATGGTTTAGAACGCTAAAGTTCTTTTTACGCTACAAGAGGATTTATTAGACCGGGACCTACTGCTTGAAGCCGATTTCAAAGGGCTGCAAACGTCCATGTTAAGTGTGGGCCTCGAACTCACATACTCTGGAATGCAAGCACCCTAGCCATATAGGCCACTATCTGGTATCACAGAGAGACACTTTAAGCAAGAGTCGGACCTGAGAGAGAGCTGTAGTACGTGGGTCGAGGAGCACTTGTTATACCGATTCCCTGCTGAAGCCGAATCAAACAATAACAAAGCAGGGCTGGACGCTAAGAAACATGCAAAATGGTTGAAAACAATAAGGTGCCACGGCAGGTGCATTTTGTTTAGCAATTTGCGTTAGAATTCATGGTGCGTACTTTTGGAATACAAGTGTCATTTTCCCACTCAGTTGTCAACGTCTTTTTAGAATAATCAAAAGGAGTGTTTAATAAACAGTAGTTTAGTATTTTGATTTTTCTGACATTTTTAAGCAACATAATCTTTGGGACAGTTAGAGAAATCACATAATGATATGCTGTCATAATGTCCTGAGTTTTACAAACTGTATTAGGTAATAGTTATTTACACAAATTTGACGACACTTTAATATAAGTAGATCAGTAATACTGCGTTTAGTGATATAAAATCGGTGAGTATATACAGTCGAACCCCGTTATAGCGAACCCGGTATATAACGAACTCCTGGATATAACGAACGAAACTTTTGGTCCAGCCGTTTTCCTATTGTATTTAATGCTAATTTATTCTTTTATAGCGAACCTCCGAAATCTTAAGAATCGGCTATAACAAACATTTTTTTCAGTCGAAACTGATTTTTTTAAAATTTTTAAACTTTTTAAGAATGTTTAAGATACAACGAATGTTGAAGAAGCAAAGAATGTTGAAGAAGAAGATGATGAAGATTTACCTATCGCGATGTGGATAGAAAAGCACAAAATTTCATCATTCACAGATTGTGACATGCAATTGTTCAAAATGTTTGACGATGAAGTCATTACATGTGAAAATCCGACTGGTGAAGATATTGTGGAAGAAATTAAAGTGAATCATTCTGAAATCGAAGATTCTGATTCTGATGCTGATGAAAAGGGGCACATAAATGACGAAATCTCCACCATCTCAGATGCTACAGCAGCGATGAGTGTAATTAAGAAGTTTTTGTCTACACAAGCAGTGAAAGAAAGAGTGTTGGAGTCATTTGATGCATTGGACAAAGAAATTCATAAAATGTTTTTGAAATCAGCATCACGTCAGCAGAAGATTACAGATTATTTCTGCAACAATTAAAGATAAAATCAATTTATTTCCATTTATCTTCATTTTTAGTTAATTTAATTATTATTGTGTCAGTTTAATGTAATCGACTTTAGTCAATTTAATTCATTAATGATCATTTTTAATAGATTTTATCATTTTTTTAATACATCATTATTGAATACACATAGCAACTAATGAGTTATACATTTTGTGAACTCTTAACATTTTTCTTAACGGTTCGGATATAGCGAACCACCGGATATAGCGAACAAAACCATTGGTCCCTTGAAGTTCGTTATAACGGGGTTCGACTGCAATATATGAAATTTCCCGACATGGTCTCAAACCAAGACTTTTTTTTAACGAGTTTTTGAGGTTCTTCCAACTTTTTATTCAATTCCTACTATTAGTTCACACTCTCTCTATATATATCTTGTTCAAATTTTCAATCGTTAATAAAAGTACTTTTTATTCATCCACTCAAGTTCAAATACATTTTTTTAAACTTGTAGTGGATGACACTTGATGTTAGTACAGTTTTTTCAAATATTAATTCATTAATTAAATTTAATTAATCAATTTTAGTTTTAGACCATATATATCTTGTTCAAATTTTCAATCGTTAATAAAAGTAATTTTTATTCATCCACTCAAGTTCAAATACATTTTTTTAAACTTGTAGTGGATGACACTTGATGTTAATACAGTTTTTTCAAATGTTAATTCATTAATTAAATTTAATCAATTTTAGTTTTAGACCTAGAGCGTCTCTTGCTCTTGAATAGTAATTTCTTGTTACTGTGTAAACGGTAGCACTGCGGTATCGCGGGCTTCTCTCGTCCTGTAGGTTGCGAGATCGAATCCCCAACCTGACAAACTTTTTCTCTCTCTTTCCCCCCCCCCCTCCTAATCTCGCACAGTAGGCAAGGTTCTGGCAGGCAATCCTTTTTTTCAATTCCTACTATTAGTTCACACTCAAATTTTTCTTTGTTGACCTATGTAGGAATTGACTTTAAATTTTTTTTTTATATATTACTTGTCCATGAGCAGCTAAGGATGATTAAATTGAGTTTAAAATTACTACTATTGAGAGAGGGATTCTATAATTTATATGCAGTAAAAAGTTCCTTCCTTTAAAAAGAACGGCTTTATTTTTTAATGCAACAAATAATATTGCACGACAGTAACCACAGTTAAGGGGTTGGCTAAGAGGCTGAGAGCCTTCTAACAACCTCTTAACACCCCTGAGACGCGTCAACTTATAAAGTTCGTAAAGGGAATAAAAGAAAAGTTTTTCATCTCATTTCTATTTAACTCTTTTCTTACAAAAATTTCATTGTTAGCAAAGCAGCTTTCTCGTCGTATATTTTCTCCTAAATGGATTGCAGTCATTTCTGGTTTGAAGACTGTTGATTCTAAAAAAAAATTATTACGGGGAATCGAACTCTAAACCTTCTTGAAAGTGAAAACTCCCCAAATTTGACTACCCCTGACGGCGTTTAATTGAGATTTATTAGAGGAACGCACATACGGAATAATATTTCGTATGCGCTTTTAATGATATTTCGAAATAATATTTCGTAATATATTATATTCTCTTTTTATAAATTTAATCAGAAAGCAAAGAATGAAATTATTTCAGGTTATCGTTTTCAAGCCTGGGAAACGATATTGTTGGTAAAATTACTGAAAATGAATAAAAAAACCCCTCAAACGTAAGGATTATGTAATCCCTAAAACATTTATAAATTTCATCTAAGTGTTTTAAGCTGAGAAAGTTCCCTATTCACTGAATTTCTGTACACGGTGTACGTGTTTTTTTAATTTATTTATTTATTTATTTTTATTTATTTATTTATTTATTTATTTTTGACGAAATACAGATTATTAAACAAACTTTTACGGAAACACTCTTCCTTAAGGGATTTCAAATTTCTCATTTGCCTCTAAAGAGTTACCGTATTTTTCGAACCATAAGACACACCATTTTACTTAAAAAAATCGACTTAAAATTAGGTTGCGTCTTATGGCCCGAAGGTAACATTAAAATAAAATTAATATTTTATTATGTATATATATATATATATATATATATATATATATATCTACAGGCCCTGATTTTCAATTAGGCCCGGGCATAGGGGCCCCCCCAAAATTTTTATTTTAAAAGAAAAAAAACATTTCCCAATACAAACTTTTAAATTTTTTTATTTTATCTTTTTTAATAGCAATTTTTTTTATATATCCTTTCAAATTTGATTGATTGGCTCATCATATGTATGTTATAGTGTATATAATCGATTAATAAGTTTTTCTGGTTGCATTGTATTGGTGTTTTAATGATGAAGTTGATATGTTGTATTGCTTTTTGTTATTTGAAATGTTCTAGGCTTCTACGCTTCAAATAACCAATTCTTGGTAAAATGGTACTTTCACAATGATTCATGATTACTTTTTTTGTGTGTCAATTTTGGAAATGTTACGCCCACATCGGTGTTACGGGGCCCCCATCCCGAGTTGTGCCTATAGGCAAGAATTTTCTAAATCGGGCCCTGTATATATATATATATATATATATATATATATATATATGTGTGTGTGTGTGTGTGTGTGTGTGTGTGTGCGTGTGTGCGTGTGTTAGTGTTAGTTATATATATATATATTGTATTATATACATTATTCATTATATCGTCCTTATATCAGTCTTATCGTCCGGTACGTTTTATACAGGCACGTCTTATAAAGGTCGATTTATACAGGCACGTGAAGGGAACGTAACGGGAACGATCCGAGCGCGCGACGAGTCTACGTAATCATTTCCTCCCTGTTTTTCAATGGAACTGTTATGGTCCGAAAAATGCGGTATTTATATGACCTTGAAAATTTGCCACAGGTGTGCTTATCCGACATGCATCGGTTTAAATACAAGTTTGAATAAAAAATATTTCCATTTTTATTTTTAATATCTCTTTTTCTACTTGAAAAAAAAAAATGGATTTTCTGATTTGTTCTACTGTTTTTCGCCAATAAAAGTTTTCAAGAGTGATTTTTTTTTTTATTAAGTAGAAAAGTGTCCCGTGATTAATGTAAGATAGGATGAGTGGGGTTAGAGTAATTGCTATATCGTGTAATCTGAAGTCAGATTTAAAGACCATAATGCACTAAACTTCTTATGATTACTTTTTAGTACGGAAAACACATTGAGGGTTAAAAGGTAGCAGTGTTTCGTGTTATGAAACTCTTTTCCCAGCCAATTCTAGACTAAGAGTGTCTTATTCAGGTTTCGGTTTGTATAGCCGTAAAGAGTATACATATCCTTAACATATGCGTTACTTATGAGCATTCCCGTGACTTTCTTCTCGAGACCTTCTCCCTCATGACCTGTGGGTTCGAGTCCCACTGTTGGCATGAATGTTTGTAGCCGTTCGGAATTAGCTATAATCTGCAGGTCCCAGTTTAATTAGGCTATGTGAATAACAGCTGACAGTAGCGCTCTCAACATACTTACCCTTTCCTCGTAACAGCTACAAAAATCGGGACATTTAAAAGTGAAGATCCTTCTATATTATATCATTTTCGTCGCATCGGTGGTTCAGTGGTAGAATGCTCGCCTGCCACGCGGGCGGCCCGGGTTCGATTCCCGGCCGATGCATGAATGTTTTTGCTTTTAAATAGATTGTACAAGACTAATACAAACAGGGCGCATTAATTAGTGCGCCTTTTACACGAGCTGTAATTAATTAAAACACATAAAAAATGAAGTGAAAAAACTTAATACGTTTTAAATTAAGTAATTTATTATGTTGGACATATCTAATTTAATGTATGGCTTTGAGCTACGGAGGCCAGGGTTCGGGTCCAGTTCAGAACAGACATTAGACTAAAGTATGTGTAATGAAATATATCGAAGTAAATAAATATAATAGTTTAGTGAAAATAATAATAAAAAAATTCTATGTAAAGTTATTGCACTGACCAAATATACTGTATACTGTGTATTATATATTATACCTAAAGGTATTGAATGCTATGTATTATTATGTATGAAGTGTTTTTGTATAGTTATGTTTTGATTATTATGTATTGTTTATTACATACCGTTTTTTGTTTAATGGTGTGGTTTAATTTGGCCCACCTACATGTAGCTAATTTGTTTGTACGGTTTGCTAAGTGAGCACTCCTTGTGTTAAAATTTGATAAGAAATGTATAATCGAATTTAAATAAGATATAATAAGGACAAATTTATAAGTCCAGTCGGAACACGGTAAAATAGAAATTAGTTTTGAAGCTGTCGTTAGAATTGATTATTTAAGAAATTTAAGAAATTTTTATGTTTTAGCACCTAATTAATAAATAAATTAACTAATTAATTAAGGAATTAAAATTGTTGCCACTGAAATAGATTTAAAAAATTAAAAAGGGATTTGATATTAAGAATTAAAATTTTTAAGATACAGGTCGTCGCTCTTTGCGCGGGGTATGCTCTTATATAAACGCCGTTTACGCTCACGCTGCGGTCGGCAGAACATCTCGAATATCTAATTTAAGCGATTTACTTAAGCGATGTACTCCCCCCCTCATCCCCGGAAGAGTAGAAGATAAGAATGCAATGGCTAAATAGGATGACCAAAATGGGATACATGTATAATAAAAAACAATATTATACACTCTTAGACAAAAACAAACAAACAAACAAAAACAAAGCAATGCACCAAGAAGGGGTACTGCAAATTGGAAACAAATTGATAGGCATACAGGTTTCCACGGAAAGTGCAAAATTTTAAAGTTCGGCGGCCAATGAATGTACATGTGACGCTGCAGCGCATATTAACTGCGCAACTGGCAGTATATATATTAAAGAGGAGAAATTTCGATTCCGGGTCATAAATTCTTTGCGATTTTCATTCCGTGCACTTAGGTAAACAGCAACTATGCCTCGCATACAGGTGCGCGAACAATATTCGCGGATGTCAGCATTTGAGAGAGGACGTGTAGTTGGGCTCAAAGAAGCCGGTTGGTCTAATCGGCGAATCGCCAATTCGGAAGTCGAGTCGGAGCGCGTCGCCATCCTGTCTCGAAAAGTGACACTTGCACTGAATGGGGATTCGTCACGGCGTGCAAAAAATGATGACGCTGGCTGAACCCGGGGAGACAGAGATGAGAAATCTCGAACCTCCGGCTGTCGACATTCCGGCAAATAGGAAGCCGGAAAAATGACATCACCGTTTCAAGGGCCAATGGTACCACGGAGAGACGAATTCTCTGAATGGTGGCGCGAGGTTTGAAGATGTGAGGAAATAATTTTGAGAGAGGTAGTTAGCTATCTTCTTGAGGTGAGAGATCAACTCCGACCATCCCGCGTGGTGAAAGGCTGTAACCAGGGCCCGATTATGAACGCTGGGGGCCCCTGGCCAGATGCTATTTGGGCCCCCCCCCCCTTACGAACATTTATAAAAATAAGAACTATCCATGGGCTATACATACTATTAGAAGTACTCTGTGCATACACCAAGGGGGATTTGGGGCCCCCTAGCATCAGGGGGCCACTGGGCAAAGTCCCGATAAGCCCATGCGATAAGAAGGCCCTGGCTGTAACGCGGACTTGTGAAGTCAGAGGTCAAAGGGCCTGTTCACATAGGAGTCCGTTGCGTTGCGTTAAGGAAAAGATGACGTTGAGACGAAAATAAACCAGTCATATGCCTCCAAACGATTAGCAATGAAATTTTTAACGCCTATGATTGGTTTATTTTCGTCTCAACGTCATCTTTTCCTTAACGCAACGCAACGGACTCCTATGTGAACAGGCCCTTATTCTCAAGAAGAGAATTTTTTGCTTCAGTTAGGAAGCTTGGTTTTATTTTTGGAAGATATCTCAAGACGAGATCATCTGTACCGATCGTCCTGATCATATATACTTACCTCGCAGTCATCCGCCCTGCAGGAGAAGTTAATCGAGGGCCCTGTCGGACTCGATATTGTTTTGTTAAGCGAACTCATCTGGCAACTCATCCTAACGGATTCGGTAACTATCTAAATTATCATTGATCCTGTAACCTTATCTACTGTGCATCACTCTTTATTTTTTCTTAACTGAGTTATAAATAAATTCGTTAATTTTTAATTGGATGTGGCTTTTGTTGATTCAATCGCTACCTCGTTCAATACGCCACAACTCTAATAAAGATCACGTGATCATGACAAAGCAGGGAATAAAAAAAAATGTTAGTCTGCTATGAAGAAATTCTTTGTGAAAAAGAAAGAGGCGTTAACGGCAAACTACTTTGGACTGGATATTTTAAAACCATCAACATAATTTTTCTTACTGCCTTGTACATATGTATAATGCTAATATGTAATACAATATTTAAATTTTAATACAATATTTTCCCTTTAAACTAGTGTTTTTGTAAATTCTTGGTTCCAATTAGACAAAATTTATATGTATTTATATGCAAAGTTGTACCCCGACTTACGCGAAATTTTGTCGGTCCCACCTATAGCGTAACTCCAGGGATATTCCTGTATCAGGGGCGGCTCCAGTCCCGAGTTTTTTTTGGGGGGGGAGCAACGTCGGCTCATAGGGTTATATATATATATATATATATATACACACCGGGTGGTCATAAATAAACTTTGCCGATATATGGACCTCTAGCGGCCGTTCAGTTCAACCTATCGAGATGAGAGTTCAGATATAGTTATTCAGAGGTATGTGTTCGGGATTCTGAGAACGGCAACACAGTGACGCTCACGGTTACAGGTATAGAAACTCGAAATTTTCAAATAGCAACGCCCACTTTTTCCCGTCGCAAAATACTCAGTGCATGCGAAAACCCTAAAAAGCGTTGGAACGGTACGTGTATCACAAAAAACGGACGCGTTATGCACGCACAAAAAACAGCTCTGCGAACGGCCAACAAAGACACGATCGGGGCGCACGGAAGACATTTGCGTATGACAGAGGCTAGAAACCAATCACAGAACGCCGTTCGCCAGATATTCAGCGTAGAAAACCGATAAAAAGCTCTCTGATCGTGTTATTGTTAGCCATTCGCAAAGCTGTTTTTTTTTTGTGCGTGCATAACGCGTCCGTTTTTTGTGATACACGTACCGTTTCAACGCTTTTAAGGGTTTTTGCATGCGCTGAGCATTTTGCGACGGGAAAAAGTGGGTGTTGCCTTTTGAAAATTTCGAGTTTCTATACCCATAACCGTAACCGTGAGTGTCACTGTGTTGCCGTTCTCAGAAACCCGAGCTCATACCTCTGAATAACTATATCTGAAATCTCATCTCAATCGGTTGAACGGAACAGCCGCTACAGGTCCATATATCGGCAAAGTTTCTTAATGACCATCCTATATATATATATATATATATATATATATATATATATAAATAAGAATAAGATGAAAGAGAAAACCAGTAATAGCTCTAAAGCTACTTGAAGCCAGGAACATCCAACATGTAAAGAAAAGTATGAATAAGGTTTTTGACAGCATTTCTTCATCAGCGGTGTCAATACTGTCTAAAAACCAATGGATTGTTTCTGATGAGTATGATCTATTAAATAAACACACTCAGACACCGTACAATCCATTGAATTACAGAAGAATTGAATAATAAATGAATTAAGTTTGAATAAAAGTACTTAACCAAAGAACACCAAGCCTGGCGCTAGTCAGAGTGGAAGTTAAGAACTTGTTACCGCAAGATGACTGACGTCATAGAAATAAATATCGTCTCATTTTAAATTTAAACTCATTTAGTATTAGGTCTATAATTATATAATTTTAGGCTATGAAAAAAAATACGCTGGGCATTTTTGGGAGGGGTAATTGCCCTTACTGCCCCCCCCCCCCCCTCCTCCTGGAGCCGCCAATGTCCTGTATAACACAGTATGGAATATAGTTCAATCTTCAGTTTCCATTTCCTGCTAAGACACTTATCTATGCATTCAAAACGGTATGATGTGCTTAAAAATAAATAAGGTTTATGCGAAGTCCTCAAAAGAAAGGGGGAAAATCCTTCAGGTAAAAGGGAAGGAGGAAAATTTATGTTAACGCCTTAAGGTAAAGAAAAAGGGCTGTTTTCAGTCATTTATCAGCATAGAAAACAACAAAAAAACTGAAATGCCGATAAGATCTTCCTCACCTGTATACGCCACACTTTTGAAAGAGAGAGACGTACTTATCTTCAGTTGCAAGTGACATCCTTCCCAATCGATACTGCTTAGAGAGTTATTTATTTTGTATGCAGCTGAAAGATTCTTTCAGAGCTGGTGTAGCATCGGTGGTTCAGTGGTAGAATGCTCGCCTGCCACGCGGGCGGCCCGGGTTCGATTCCCGGCCGATGCACAGATGTTTTTGCTCTTAAATACGTGACTGATACAAAGAGAGGGGGTGGCTTTTGTGCGTCTTTTACATGAGCTGTAACTAATTAAAACACACCCAAAAGATGAAATTTAAAGAACTTAATACGTTCTAAATGAAATAATTTATCCTGTTGGACATATCAAAGATAAGCACTTTACATGGCCTATGTACTCCCTCCCTCCCAGAGTAGAATATGCATGCAGTGGTGAAATAGGATGACCAAAATGCAGAGATATAGGGAACCAGAGGCCTATAAAAAAACAGGAAACGCTTAAAATAACTGAAAGCTGATTAAAGATAAAATACGGTTAAATTTGAGGAATACTCAAATTAAAATTACAATATTAATATTACTAAAGAAGAAGATTACGAATTAAATGTATTGATGAAGGCCTTATTTGAATAGTGGTCCAGCTCCATTCTTGTTCATTTTGAGATACAGAGGTGCAGATGAAGAACAGAAGATAACTGATTTTCAATTTCACAATAGCAACTTATTAGAAAGTAATGTAGTTCGTCAAAAGTATTTAATAAAATAATAATTGAAACTAAATATTTAACTGAGTTATTATAGCCATATAAAATTATTGTCATTGCATGAAAAAGTTCTTATTTTCTGGGTGAATAATTACATTAATCAGTAATCTTGGTGGGATAGCAGTGTAGCAGAATTTGCTTACTGACTTCAATTTAACGTTGCAAAGAACTTTTGGGAAAACTCGGATAATGAGTGGCAAGACTCGTGGAGTATTAATTTTTCGGCACTCTTTTTTTTTTAGGCACACTCAAAGGAAAAAAGGACGACATAAATTAGACGCGAAAAATGTGCAATCGCGCATCGAATTCACTCTTATTTACAGGTTAACAGAGTATAAAAACAGCCGAGTTTAAAACAGAATTACTCTATAAATATGAATAAGAGACCGGTTGCATTAAACACAAGTTTAATTAAATAAAATCAATTACTCAATTTTTCATTGAGTCAATTCTCGGTTTGTCAATAAATATAATTGGGGATATATTATACAATTTATCTGTAAAGTGTATTAATAATGACTCAGTTTGTCCCTTTATATTTATCTCTAAATTTATCACGAAATATTAGTTCAATTAATCACTAATTAGATTAAGATTTATCACTCAATTTATGACTAAAAATTAATCACAAAATTTTATAGTCACGAAGAAAGGAATGCTCATTCTGTTTGACTGTTTGTTTCTTTGGACCTTATTGCTCAATTATTGTCCCCTTATATTTATCTCTAAATTTATCACGAAAGATTAAGTTCAATTAATCACTAATTAGATTAAGATTTATCACTCAGTTTATCACTAAAAATTAATCACAAAATTTTATAGTCACGAAGAAACGAATGCTCGTTTTGTTTGACTGTTTGTTTCTTTGGACCTTATTGCTCAATTATTGTCCCTTTATATTTATCTCTAAATTTATCATGAAAGATTAAGTTCAATTAATCACTAATTAGATTAAGATTTATCACTCAGTTTATCACTAAAAATTAATGACAAAATTTTATAGTCACTTAGAAACGAATACTCGTTTTGTTTGAATGTTTGTTTCTTTGGACCTTATTGCACAATTATTTTCTTAAGAAAATCAGCGTAAGGGAAAAGGGATAAAGGTCTTCTGAGCTGCATTCTACATCATGAATATAGAGGACCGATCTTAGCCCTTCCAGAAACCGGTAATTAACTTTTCTTGGCGGGATTAGCGATCTGAGTGAACCAGTCATTTCTCCAAAAGTATTTAGCCATTCCCATATTTAGCCCCCATTATTAGTTTCCCATTATTTAGCCATTCCCATAGTTTTATTGCTAGACACTAATAGTTTTATGAATGTCTCAATTTTCCTGAGTTTACATACATGCGACAAAGAACCAACCAGCGGTTTATAGGGAGATTTAGGGAAATAATACTAATGTAAACCTATCACAAATCTGATACTGAATGTTGGTTCAAAAGTTCTATCGATACATGCTGTACTCGGAAACCGAAAATTCGACACTCGATATTCCCAAATCAGTAGTTATCCTGACATTTTCTTACAGTTCCTACCAATTGATTACTTCAATATCAATTGGTATTATCCCACAGCGGCCTCTAGGGAGATTTAGGGACATAATGCTAATGTAAACCCATCACAAATAATGTAAACCCATCTCAGTACCGAACTAACATTCGGTACTGAGGGTTAGTTCAAAGATTCTATCGATACATGCAGTACTCGGAAATCGAGAATTTGACAATTCCCAAATCAGTAGTTATTCTGACATTTTCCTACAGTTTCTACCAATTGATTACTTCCGTTTGAACGGAACCTTTGTGTTACCCGTCCTGTCCACAAAAAACTTGCCTAAGGGCCTTTTCACATAGAAGTCCGGTAGCGGAAGCCGAAAAGAAAAGATGGCGCTGAGACGGAAATAAACCAATCATAGGCGTTAAAAATTTCGTTGCTAATCGTTTGCAGGTTTGTCATTGGTTAAATATATTTCAATACGTTCTGTGTGAACACCTACGTGAACAGGCCCTTAGACTATTTGCATGGGTGCAAAAACTACTTCAATACATCTGATACACATTTGTTAACGTACTCTCTCGTACTTAGAAATAAAACCGAAAACTGTAAATCAAACGGGCGTGGCTCCTTTCAATTCCTGTTGAAGAGATGCCGCATAAAGGCCTTTTTTCCTCCTTCTTTTTAAAGTGGGGGCTATCGACCACACTGCGGGGGTTATTTATTTTCGGGGGTCCACAAATTGACCACGCGTACGTGCGGCACGTGACCGGACTTCACGCTCACGTAAAGCCACTCCGTGAGCTATGGCCGGTCAACGTGATCGGATTGGCTAAGGTGTTCGTGTGGCAGATAGCTCACGAAAAGAGAGAGACGGACGAAGGGGGGCCTGGATTTGTCAACGGGTAGGCAAGACGGGATTTATTGAGATAATGCCGTAAATTGGATGAAAAATTTGTTGCGCTGGAAGTACCGGTTTTGTTGGCAAGCGGCGATCTGAACTGTTGACTGCCCTCGCTTCTTTCCATTTTCTTTCTTTTCGCGCGGAGTGGCCGATTTCACGAGACACATCTCTGATGACCTCGCTGCGGGGACTTCCAAGTCTTGTTTATTACAATATTGATTTTAATCTGGTCGCTAATGTAGAAGAGAATGCTCATTGCGGTCGCAGGTGCTGTGCTCTCACGGAAGAAATCTTCGACTGTAAAAATAATGGTATCGCAACGAAAGAGAGAGAGAGACAGAGAGAAAGAGGCAAAATTCCACGCGTGGAGGGGAGGACATAAAGCTATCTAGCATCTTCTAAAAACTTTTTTATTACAGGCAATTAACATTTTTATTTTGGGTGGATTTATTGAGTTCAATTTGAGCGAGAAATCTTGCCATCGTTCATACTATTCCAATAATATATATATATATACAGTGGAATCTCGATCTATCGTTTTTCAAGGGACCGATTGAAATGAACGATAAATGCGGGAAAACGATAGATGCGGAAACATAACAAAGCAATATGATCGTTGGGACTGGATAAAATGAACGACACATACGGAAAAACGATGGATCCGAAAACGATCGATCGACATTCCACTGTGTGTATATATATATATATATATATATATATATATATATATATATATATATATATATATAAGAAATAGATGATAGAGAAAACCAGTAATAGCTCTAAAGCTACTTGCAGCCAGGATCAAATAACATGAAAAGAAAAGTATGAAAGAGGTTTTAGACAGCATTTCTTCATCAGCGGTGTCAATGCTGTCTAAAAACCAATGGATTGTTTCCGATGAGTATGATCTATATAATAAACACACTCAGACACCGTACAATCCATGAAAATATATATATATATATATATATATATAGTTATAATAATAAATAATAATACAATATTAAGTTTGGTTAATATGTCCATTACCACTGTCTCCTTAGTAGTGTCTGCTTCTATGTTTCCTTTAACTCCATGGAAGCAAGGTTTATGACGTCAGTCTCCTTGCGGTTGAATACTCTTAACTTCAACATTGTCTAACGCCAGGCTTGGTGTGGTTTGTTTGGATAGCATAATTTCTTCTGGTTTCATATGGATTGTTCGGCGTTGTACGGAGGTTTGTGATGTTTAACAAAATAAGCAAAATGGACTGTACATATAATATAAATTTAATAGCGTGGCATTGTTTGCCAAAGGAAACTCCACTTGTTGCAATAGCTCCGTCTAGGACGGGTACAGAGTTCGTTCTGCCTTATACATGCCGCTAGAGGGCGAAGTGGGTGGAGGCGTTACGTCATACATTATTACGCAACAGGCGTCTATATATGTTTATTGGATAGATTAAACATATCAGAAACAATCCATTGGTTTTTAGACAGTATCGGCACCGCTGATGAAGAGATGCTGTCAAAAGCATGTCTGAAGAGATTTCCATGTTTTTAGTTTCACACTGCATTGTGTAATATAGCTTATATATATATATATATATATATATATATATATATATATATATATATATAGAGAGAGAGAGAGAGAGAGAGAGAAGGAGACATATACACAAATACACACACACAAACACATGTATATTATATACATAGTGAAATTTCTCTAGCCAACAACCCCGCTAAACGACCACCATTTTTCGGAACCATTACAGTCCATATAGAAGTCCACCTCTATTCGACGGCCACCCCTCAAAACGGCCAATTTTTTTGGAACCATTACTAGCTTCTATAGAGAATTTTCATTATATATATATATATATATATATATATATATATATATATATATATATATATATATATATATATATACACTGCTCAAAACAATTAGGGGAGCACATGGTTTTAACGAAATAACGCAAATACTTACACCGATAAGTAACAGAAAATAAATCATCCATAATAAATCATCCATAATAAGCCTAGCAGGAAACAGAAGAACAAAACTTCATATGCAAATCAAAGTTCATGACGTCAAAAACCAGAAAAAGAACATAAGGGCGGAAATCGGAATGTTGCAGAAACGTCTATTTCACTGCCTTAACTGTGAAATTCGATTGCTCAGTTATTCTTTTTGAGAAAAGGTGACTTAAAAATGTCTCAACAACGTGATTTACCGTAATCCATGGCATGGCATATTATAGGCAGACTTGAATCCGGGCAAACACAACGTAGTGTCGCGGACGCTGTTGGAGTCGCCAGAAGTGTCGTTGCAAGGCTGTGGAATCGATTCCAAGAAACAGGGAATGTTAGACGTCGACCAGGGCAAGGTCTGCCACGCGCCACTACAGCAACTGATGACCGGTATACACTGTTAACAGCTTGTCGAAACAGAAAAGACAATGCTACTCAGCTGCAAAGACAGTTGTTCTTGGCAACAGGACGAAGGGTGTCCAGCCAAACAGTACGGCTTCATCAGGGAGGTCTCTATGCACGTAGGCCAATGGTCTGCATTCCGTTGATCTCACGCCACCGTGCGGCCCGAAGAAGATCTGTTGACCTTGCTAATTTTGTAAACCCCGTATCAAGCCATGAGGAATTTTCCTCTCTGTAATTTCCTAATCACGAATTAGAGGATGAATAGTTTCGAATTCTGCGTCCTGTATTTAAAATTAGATCTTTGAATACGAAAATCTTTAATTAAAAAAAAAAATTCCTGCACTGAACATTTTAATTTTGCAATGATAGCTATGAAAAATATAATGGTCCGTAAAAAATTACCTACGGAATATAACTGGAGATTTTACCTGGAGAATTAACTGGAGATTTTAAGAACTACGTGTTCCTTATTTAAGCGTATATTTTCTGACGTGTAATAATAAAAATAATAATAAAGACTCCAAGAGTATGCGTCAGCTAACCCGTGATTATGAGTATGCTGAAAAGGAAGCCCGCCAAAGCGTATTGAAGATCTACGAAGCCGACTGATTTTTCGCTTAAACCGTATCTCTTTCTTTTATTCGTAAGACATTTTGCTATATTGCTGTAATTAGCATTTTTTTCATGTATTTATGCTTTATGTTTAATAACCTGTCACAGTTAATTATATGCCTTAATTTTTGTTGTTGTTGTTGTTGTTAGAGTGAATCCCTAGATCGTATGGTAGTACTCATATATCAGCATACGTTTTCGTTAAGGCTGCTGTGTACTAACCCTAATGGATTCGCTCACATCAGTGTTAACCTGTGGAGAAAATTACCGTCACTATACCGGTCGCCATAACCGTCACTTACGGAATTAGGGTGTGTACGCATTTTTTATTTTGCATTAGGATTTTGTGTGCTTGCATGTAGGGTGCGTTGAGCCCATACTGTAAGTTGTGTTTGTCTTTTCATTTTCTTTTTGACTTATTGCTTACTTGGGGGACTCGGGGCCTTGGGATGTTTTTTGGGCTTACCTGCATCCTATTCAGAAAGTTCCCCTTGAGGTAACCGATATGGTTAGGCTCCCTGATGACGAGACCTGTGGGTTACCTCTGTTGTTTTATGGTTCAGTTCCGGCACTTATACAGAATCTTGCCGTTGGTGCGTGGATGCCCAGAGTGCTTGATTTCTGTTTGTTTCTTGTCTATATTTGTATTATTTCTGTTGGATTATTTACATATTAGACCTAATATATACTACAACATTCTGTGTAAATGCCAAACAGATTTTCTTTGTTTAGTAAAATTACAATGCGTTGGTCATTTTTTATAAAAAAAAGGTTTTATTTCATTTAAAATATTATCAATAAATGTTATTATACAACAAAAATGCTTATTGTGTACTTATTTCTACCAAAAACCTCATAAAAAAGGAATCGTACCATCTATTTCGTCTCAAACCACTATACCATTTGAGGGTAAAATTTCTTTCTCTGCTACGAAGTACAATTTAAATTAAAATAAAAACTTTAAATCCAGGTCTTCAATCCTTGGACAAATTTTCTTCATAGGTTAACATTGAAGTGAGCGAATCCAATAGGGTTAGTACACCGCAGCTTTAAGGTTTCCAAAAGGTTTAATTCAACCCTTGCCCAACCCGCAGTTCGTTTTTAGTAACATAAAAATTATGAACAAAAGTTTGGTCCATTTAGTCAACTTTAGGGGAAAGCGAGTCACTGATTGAAATATTAATTTATTCAGTGACTTTTATCATACTTATACATCAATGGTTTTACAACTTCTATAATTTTATTATCGTTTTGATGGATTGTGGTTTTAAAATGACATACATATGTTTTTTTTTCCGGATTTTACCATGTGTTTGGCGCAGCATGTCCGCTCTGGACCTTGCGCCATTTAACTGTAAACAACCAACCAACCAATCAGTGACTTTCTCTGGAATGATAATCGAACCCGGGACCTTGCCTTTTAGCTACCGAAATGCCTTGCTTCACCACTCGACTATGACGGGGCCAATAGTTAAAAGAGGGAACAAACGCGTGGCTGTATCTAAATGAGCTCTTTTTCACAACAAACTCTCTATTGCCAAAATAACTATCCCCGGGAAAACAAAACACAGCCGATTTTTTGCAACTTTGTCAACCCCTTACCTCTCTTACTCCCAACTCCAACCCCTTACCCCCTTTAGCTAACGGGGCCCATTTTCCCCATTCCCTGTTTAGAACGGGAAATTTCATACCCCCTTTGTAAGAACGGCCAATAAGGGGGTTATATATATATATACACATATATATGTGTGTGTGTGTGTGTGTGTGTGGGAGTGTGTGTGTGCATGTATGTATATGTACATATATATATGTATATATATATGTATATATATGTATATATATATATATACACATATGTATATATATATATATATATATATATATATATATATATATATATATATATATATGTATGTATATATATATATATATATGTATATATATATGTATATATATATATGTATATATATATATATGTATATGTATATATTATATTATATTATATATATATATATATATATATATATATATATATATATATATATATATATATATATATATATATATATATTGATTAATTGGTCCGTATTGTTGGGATACATGCTATCCCACCCCGTAAGGAAAAGGTTAATAGTCGGAAGTGGGGAAATAAAGAACGATCCGCTGAACTCCGCAAGGCGCATCCACTGAAGAGTATCTCATTTGCCTATCACGGCTAATCCCAAACGGCGTCTCCACCGGTCTGGGCGTCCAGCGTCACGCTTGGACGCCCGGACCCCGCCAACTGGTGCATAACGAGTTCAAATTCTTCAAAGGGTTGAGGCTTCCATACCCCGATTCAATCGGTGCCTAACTAGATAGGAGTCCGTCGTTTTCATTACGATTTGGTGGCCATCTTGGCTGGCGAGGCCTTTTGCTTTTTTTTTCGTTTTGTTGTGTGTTTTGCATTTTGCCCCTCCATCTGTGACGGGGTTGGCCCGGGGTCGACGGCCTACCTGCTCTCTCTCTCTCTCTGCCGCTGGCCCGAGGAGTATCTGGCCTTTAGCGCGAGGAGGTGTGTGGTGTTTTATTTCTTTTATCTTTTTTGGTTGATGCGGCAGGCGGTTTTTTTTTTTCTCCCTCCCTAGTGGCGGGCTTTGTCGCCGATTTAATCACGGATTGACCGGCCAAGGATCCCGGAGGGACGGACGGTCGCATCTCTTTGTGCGAGTTTCATTACGGGGCCGTCTTCAGGCGTAGTCACGCGGGGAGTGTTTAATTAGAAGGAATACGGGGATTAAAGAGAAGTGAAAAGAGAATTATCGCGCTTTTAATAAAGAAAAAACGCAGTGTTTTAGAGCATTTTTCGAATACAGCCACCCCTGGACTCAGAGCCTGACTAAGGCAGGGGCATACGGGGCATTTGCCCCGGGCCCCCACATCAGAGGGGACCCCCAAATCGAATAGAAAGTTTATTTTACATATCCTTCTTTAATGAACTTTTTTAAAACAAAATTTCAATACAGTGTAAAATCCGTCAGTTTTATATTAGCTTCTTCATTAATCTATCGTATGAACACAAAAAAATCTATATTTCTTAAATCCATGGCTTTCTAGGGCGGAATTTAGCTGAATTTAATTATAATACAACTTAAGTATCAATTTATAAATAAATAGTAAGTATTATAAGATCTAATTATACATAATATTGATTTATCATGCAAAATTGTCTCATAACAATATTGTATGTAATTGCAAAATTAAAGTTATATTACTGTACTATTTATAATCTCTCTGTGTTGCATTGAATTTCTAATTATGTATGTTTTTCTTTATTTCTTGTTATTATTTTGAGAGTCTGCAATAAATATGGTTTAAAAAGAAGTAAACGTTTAAGAAATCACTCAATACAAGAAATTAATGCAAATGTGGTTGAAATAAGAATGGATACAACAGTTGCAACATCTACAAAACAATCAGCTAATAGGCCTGATATTGTTATTCACGATAAAAAATGAAAAATAATATTTATTGAAGTTGGTATAACAAGCCAGGATCAATTGCAAATTGTTGAGAATGAAAAATCCCGGAAATATAACGGATAAATTTAAATAGCATTTTTGTCAAATTTTAGCTCTTCAGATGTGCTATATAACATTTAATGATGGACATAGAATTGTCAGAAATCAATAAAATGGACAGAACGATATTTCGTCTGACCATTGGATGGGGGGACTTTATAGCTATTTTAGGTTCAAGTTAATTTTCTTGTTATATATCTATAACGAGGTGAAAAATTTAAATACCTCCATAAGTTCGGTTCTTCATTACTGAAGTAGTGAAACAGAGGGGGGCCCCCAAAGAAGTTTTTGCCCCGGGTTCCAATTAGGCTAAGTCGGGCCCTGCCTGGACTCGGCAATTTTTCTTTCCTCTTTAGCAACACTCCTACTTCTTCATATGTTTCGTTCATGAACGACTTATCGTTTGATATAATTATAAATAGTTTATAATATGTATCGGTTAAATTGCTTACTGTTTTTAATGGTCAATGTTTTTGAAAGTAATTTATAGTTTTAATTGGAAATAATTTTAATTGGATATAGTTATTAACATCTTGAAATACGTAAAAGTTAAATTGCGTTTAGAAAAAAATATGGGGATTAAAGAGAAGTGAAAAGAGAATTATCACGCTTTTAATCAAAAGACGAAGAGTTTTAGAGCATTTTCCGAATACAGCCACCCCTGGACTCGGCAATTTTTCTTTCCTTTTTAGCAACACTCCCACTTCTTCATGTGTTTTGTTCATGAACGACTTATCGTTTGATATAATTATAAATAGTTTATAATATGTATCGGTTAAATTGCTTACTGTTTTTAATGGTCAATGTTTTTGAAAGTAATTTATAATTTTAATTGGAAATAATTTTAATTGGATATAGTTATTAACATCTTGAAATACGTAAAAGTTAAATTGTGTTTAGAAAAAAATTGGGGATTAAAGAGAAGTGAAAAGAGAATTATCACGCTTTTAATCAAAAGACGAAGAGTTTTAGAGCATTTTTCGAATACAGCCACCCCTGGACTTCGCATTTTTTTTTTCAACACTCCTACTTCTTCATAGGTTTTGTTCATGAACGACTTATCGTTTGATATAATTATAAATGCCTCATAATATGTATCGGTTAAATTGTACGCTATTTTTAGTAAAATGCTTTTAAAAGTACTTTCTAATTTATAATTTTAATTGGAAATAATTTCAATAGAAAATAATTATTAACATCCTATTAATACGTATTGTAGAAGTGGAATGGTATAATTCCCCACGGTGTGTGACCAATAACGAATGTATTATAAAGGATGCAGAGGCAGGGGTAAATACAGGCTTGTAAACCAATAAAAAATAGAAGAATAGCTGTCGGTGTGGCCAGTGATAGCGATCTAAAGTCTAAATTTTACACAGATGTAGGGTTTTAATTACCTTAAAACAATGGATGCATGCATGGGTTGGAACAAGCAAGGAAGACAAAGCATTGACCTTAAACATACATTTATTTGATAATGCACAAATTTCATTTAAATTGTCATAGCTATTAATATAACAATCCGGTTCATATTAAAAATTTTAACATTGAGAACCCAGAAGCAGAGGCAAACTATATTGTCAAAGATGATTTTTAGAGTCTATTGGGGAGGCACTTACTATAGCTGATGTATGCAGCGATGATGGTAGCATCGACGACAGGGACCCAGAATCATCTCCAGTATAGGAACATCTTAGCGGGATATTCGCACTTCTCTAAGACTCTGGGGCAGGCGAGAGTCTCTATCATCTAACTCTGAGGAACCAAGTCTGAGATCGATCTCCTCCTTCTCCAATTCCTTCCGTCCTTATCGGAGCTGTTGTCTGTTTACAGGGGGCCATTCTGGCCCGCCCCTCACTTTCATTGGGCAGTGGGCTGTTTTTCTTTCAGTGGTCCCTGCCCCAATTGGTTCTTTATTAAACAGCCCCTGTCGCCTCTGTCCACAGTCTATGAAGTACCTCCCACACCATAATTTTATTTTGCAAAACAACTTTGACCCTTCTCATCTGACGTTTTTACTGTGGGCCATAAAATAACGACCATCCATCTTGTAAAATTTAGACTTTAGATCGCTATCACTGGCCACACCGACAGCTATTCTTCTATTTTTAATTGGTTTACAAGCCTGTATTTACCCCTGCCTCTGCATCCTTTATAATACATTCGTTATTTGCCCCACACAGTGAGGAATTATACCCAGAGCCTGACTAAGGCAGGGGCATACGGGGCAGTTGCCCCGGGCCCCCAAATCGAATAGAAAGTTTAGTAATAAGTATTAAGTTCTTCATTACTGAAGTAGTGAAGCAGAGGGGGGGGCCCCAAAAGAAGTTTTTGCCCCAGGCCCCAATTAGACTAAGTCGGGCCCTGATTATACCATTCCACTTCTACACGTATAAATTAAATTATGTTTAGAGAAAAAATACGGGTATTAATGAGAAGTGAAAATAAAATTATCGCGCTTTTAATAACAATAAAAAAAAACAAACCCCGCAGTATTTTAGAACACTTTTCATATATAGCCATCCCTGGACTTGGGAATTTTTCTTTCTTTTATAGCAACATCCCCAATTTCTTCATAAGATTTTCCCAAGATCGACTTATCGTTTGACATAATTATAATTATCTTATAATATGTATCGGTTAAATTGCTTACTGTTTTTACTTGTCAATGTTTTTAAAAGTACTTTCTAATTTGTAATTTTAATTGGAAATAATTTCAATGCGATACGATTATTAACATCTTACAATACATATAAGTTAAATTGTGTTTAGAAAAAAATACGGCGATTAAAGAGAAGTGAAAAGAGAATTATCGCACTTTTGATAAGAAAAATAAAACGCAGTGTTTTAAAACATTTTTCGAATACAGCAATCCCTGGACTTGGCAATTTTGCTTTCTTTTTTTGTAACACCCCTATTTCTTCATATGTTTTGTTCATGAACGACTTATCGTTTGTTATAATTATAAATACCTCATAATATGTATCGACAAAATTGTACTCCATTTTTAGTAAAAGGATTTTAAAAGTATTTTCTAATTTCTAATTTTAATTGGAAATAATTTTAATTGGATGCAATTGTTAACATCTTATAATACGTATAATTTAAATTGTGTTTAGAAAAAGATACAGGGGTTAAAGAGAAGTGAAATGGGAGTTATCACGCTTTTAATTAAAAAAAACGCAGCGTATTGGAGAACTTTTCTAATACAGCCACCCCTGGACTTGGCAATTTTTCTCTTTTTTTGTTACACCCTTACTTCTACATATGTTTTGTTCATGAAGGACTTATCTTATTTTGATAGAATACAATTATTAACATCTTATAATATGTATAGTTAAATTGTGTTTAGAAAAAAATACAGGGATTAAAGAGAAGTGAAAAGAGAATTATCGCGCTTTTAATAAAAAACCCCAGGGTTTTAGAGCATTTTTCGAATACAGTCACCCCTGGACTTGGCAATTTCTCTTCTTCTTCTTCTTTTTTTTTTTTTTTTCGAAACACCCCTACTTTTTCATATGTTTTGTTCATGAAAAACTTATCATTTGATATAATTATAAATACCTTATAATATGTATCGGTTAAATTGTACTCTATTTTCAATAAAATGTTTTTAAAAGTACTTTCTAATTAATAATTTTAATTGGAAATAATTTCAATAGAATGCAATTATTAACATCTTATCATATGTATAAGTTAAATTGTGTTTAGAAAAAATACGGGGATTAAAGAGAAGTGAAAACAGAATCATCGCACTTTTAATAAAAAAAAAAAAAACGCAGTGTTTTAGAGTATTTTTCGAATACAGCCACCTCTGGACTTGGCATTTTTTTTTCTTTTTTTGCAACACCCCTACTTTTTCATATGTTTTGTTCATGAACGGCTTATTGTTTGATCTAATTATCAATACCTTATAATATGTATCGGTTAAATTGTACACTATTTTTAATAAAATGTTTTTAAAAGTACTTTCTAATTTATAATTTTAATTGGAAATAATTCCAAAAGAATACAGTAATTAACATCTTATAATGCGTATAAGTTAGATTGCTTCTAGAAAAATATACGGGGATTAAAGAGAAGTGAAAAGAAAATTATCGCTCTTTTAATCTAAAATCGCAGTATTTTGGAGCATTTTTCGAATACAGCCACCCCTGGACTTAGAAATTTTTCTTTCTCTCTTTTTTTTGCAACACCCCTACTAATTCATATATTTTGCTCATGAACAACTTATCATTTGATATAATTATAAATAGTTTATAATATGCATTGGCTAAATTTTTTACTGTTTTTAATTGTTAATATTTTTAAAAGTATTTTCTAATTTATAATTTTAATTGGAAATAATTTTAATTGGATACAATTATTAACCCCTTATAATATGTATAAGTTAAATTGTATTTAGAAGAAATACAGGGATAGAAGAGCAGTGAAAAGGTAATTATCTCGCTTTAATAAAAGAAAACCCAGTGTTTATAGCATTTTCCAAATGGAGTCACCCCTGGACTTGGCATTTTTTTTTCGACACCTCTACTTCATCCTATATTATTCTCTTGATTGACTTATTGCTTGATATAATTATAAATACCTTATAATAAGTATCATATAAATTGCATACTTTTTTAAATAAATGTTTTTAAAAACATTTTGTAATTTCTAATTTTAAATGGAAATAATTTTAATCGGATATAATTATTAATACCTTATAATACGTATCAGTTAAATTGTATACCATTTTTAATAAATGTTTTCAAATTTTTTTACTCATTTATAATTTTAATTGAAATATTAAAGGAGGATATTAATAGAGCAATTACATGTTAAGTCTATTGTTATTGTGTTTCATTTTCAACAGAAAACAAAAGAACAGTGTTACGTAATTTTGACACCTGAACGACGTTGGAAATTACAATCACTAGTTTTATCATTGGTAGAAAAAAGTATTAATTTTCAGTGATTCTTGCGTAACGCCTTTTCTAAGTTAAAATAAAAATTTTCTGGTTTAAAAGAATTTTCTAATTTCTAATTTTAATTGGGCGTAATTATTAACACCTTATAATTCGTATCAGTTAAATTGTATACCATAATTAATAAATGTTTTTAAAAGTATTTACTCGCAATTTTATTTGAAATACTAAAGGATGATATTAATAGAGCAATTACATATTAAGTCTATTGTTATTGTTATTGTTATTAGGTTTCATTTTTGCAGAAAACAAAAGAACAGTGTGACTTAATTTTGATACCCGAACGACGTTGGAAATTAGAATCACTGGCGTTTTCATTGGTAGAAAAAGGTATTGATTTTCAGTGATTCTTGTGTAAAGCCTTTTCTAATTTAAAATAAGCATTTTCTATTTTTAAAGCATTTTCTAATTTCTAATTTTGATTGGGAATAATTATTAACACCTTATAATAGGTATCAGTTAAATTGTATACCATAATTAATAAAGGTTTTCAAAAGTATTTACTAATATAATTTTAATTGAAATACTAAAGGATGTTATTAATAGAGCAATTACATATTAAGTCTATTGTTATTGTTATTAGGTTTCATTTTTGCAGCAAACAAAAGAACAGTGTGACTTAATTTTGACACCCGAACGACGTTGGAAATTAGAATCACTGGCTTTATTATTGGTAGAAAAAGGTATTAATTTTCGGTGATTCTTGTGTAAAGCCTTTTCTAATTTAAAATAAGCACTTTCTATTTTTAAAGCATTTTCTAATTTCTAATTTTGATTGGGAATAATTATTAACACCTTATAATAGGTATCAGTTAAATTGTATACCATAATTAATAAATGTTTTCAAAAGTATTTACTAATATAATTTTAATTGAAATACTAAAGGATGATATTAATAGAGCAATTACATATTAAGTCTATTGTTATTGTTATTAGGTTTCATTTTTGCAGCAAACAAAAGAACAGTGTGACTTAATTTTGACACCCGAACGACGTTGGAAATTAGAATCACTGGCTTTATTATTGGTAGAAAAAGGTATTAATTTTCGGTGATTCTTGTGTAAAGCCTTTTCTAATTTAAAATAAGCACTTTCTATTTTTAAAGCATTTTCTAATTTCTAATTTTGATTGGGAATAATTATTAACACCTTATAATAGGTATCAGTTAAATTGTATACCATAATTAATAAATGTTTTCAAAAGTATTTACTAATATAATTTTAATTGAAATACTAAAGGATGATATTAATAGAGCAATTACATATTAAGTCTATTGTTATTGTTATTGTTATTGGGTTTCATTTTTTGCAGAAAACAAAAGAACAGTGTGACTTAATTTTGACACCCGAACGACGTTGGAAATTAGAATCACTGGCTTTATCATTGGTAGAAAAGGGTATTAATTTTCAGTGATTCTTGTGTAAAGCCTTTTCTAATTTAAAATAAGCATTTTCTATTTTTAAAGCATTTTCTAATTTCTAATTTTGATTGGGAATAATTATTAACATCTTATAATAAGTATCAGTTAAATTGTATACCATAATTAATAAAGGTTTTCAAAAGTATTTACTAATATAATTTTAATTGAAATATTAAAGGATGATATTAATAGAACAATTATATATTAAGTCCACTATTATTGTTATTATGTTTCATTTTCAACAGAAAAACTAAAAAACTGTGTGATTTAGTTTTGACAATCACTGGCTTTATCATTGGTAGAAAAAGGTATTAATTTTCGGCATTTCTTATGTAAATTTAAAACTGATAACTGTTTTCCGATTTTTTTTCTTGAAAATGCCAGTAGTGCAAAACAAAGCTAAATTATTGTATTAAATACCCGTGCACATACGAAAAGAAGAATCATTCATAAAAATAACTCTTAAGACTGCTGTATACTAACCCTACTGGATTCGATGATCTCAATGTTAATGTATGGAGAAAATTTGTCTACTATTTACAGATACATAAATGCTGATAATCCAATAAAAATGGTATTTTCAGATAGCCTGAACTTTTCTGCAACTTGCAACAGGATTTATTTCATAAATTTCGTCCACCAAAGGAATTTAGGAACGTTTATAACAATATACCATTTTTAACCCCGAATAATTTAGATTTTAAAATATTATTTGTAATTTTTTAAAATTGAAAAATGCCCAAAGGTGTAAAATTTCTTTCTGTATTACGGTGCACAATTAAAAAAAAATCTTTAAGGCCAAGTCGACAATCCTTGAACAAATTTTCTCCATAGGTTAACATTGAGGTGAGCGAATCCAATAGGGTTAGTACACAGCAGCTTTAACTGTGAACTCTGGCTGAGCCGGAATAAGCTGCGACTGTGAATTCTTCTAATAATGAGGAATAATCAATCCTGATTCTTGAATTACGAATCAGACGAATGTTCTGAAATATTTAATGAATATTCTTTTCATTGCAGTACCGTTAAGGGGACTCACTACTCTTAAATCTTTAAAACATTCGATTTTTTGAAAAAAATACATGTTAAAGCCTGATCATTTCTGAACAAAATAAAGCAAACCGCAAGAAAATATTCTGCTTAGTTCCGGAGATATTGATATTCTAAATATTTAATTACTCATCAAGTTTTAGGTATGAAAAATTTTAAATTCATTTTTCTCAAAATGTAATTTTGCATCATTCCGCAACTGATATCTCAAAAACTATGAAACATAATTCCATGAAATTTTTATCACTGCATAATCATGTTATTTTATTACGTCTGAACTAGAATTATTGCAATCATTGCGCATTTTGTTATTTTTTCAGGGGTAAATTAATGCAAAAATTTAAGGAAATTTGAAGTATATTTTGAGCAGTTTTAAAAAAATTGAAAAAAAATTTAATGTTGAATGTTTTAGTTCAATTGTATTTTGAATTATTTATTTTAAATATAAAACAGGAATTATACATTTAAGTGTAAAATTAATTTCATAGTTCTGCGCGCAAGCCAATATACAATAAAAATACTTAAAAAAACAAGGTATATCTAAAGTATTTAAAAGAAATTTTAAATTATTTTGAGAGTTGAAAATTTATTTATTAAAATAAATCTATCAATTTATCATATACACAAAATTTGGAAAAATTGGGAGTAAATTTAAATAGTTACAAAGAGTCAAAAAGTATGAAAATATGTCTTATTTCCTCGACTTAAGGGTCGTGAATCCCCTTCTATAGATAATTCTCTATAATGAATGACATGAGACATTGAGGAAATAACACAGAAGCCTCTGAATTTTTCAGGTGTTTAACCGCCTCCAATATTTTATTGTATCAAGTTGTCAGAACATAAATATAAAAAAAATACTTATTGAAGAGTTATTATAGTACATTTTGTCGTTCATCACTATCTTTTTGCGACACAAAACCATTGAGATGACATTATGTAACTTGAAGTATAATGATGCAAAGTGAACTGCCATAGCTCGGCTGTACTCATGAAATCAATATCCTCAAATAATAGAAATATGTACGGGGCGGTCTAAATGAAGGATAGCAAACAGGTCGATCGTGGAAGGTTTTTCAACGCTAGGATGTTGTTTTCACTTTACTCACCGAAGGCCGCACAGCGTAGGCATTTAGCAAGAGAGAAAATTTCCTTTCTGAATCTTTACGACAGCAACAAAATGTGCATATAATAAATTGATTTTGTGTAAGTGTTTCTGAATGTGATTGAAGTTGATGTTTGTATTTGATCTATATTTTTATTGTGTACGCATTTTTTTTAAGTACAGTAAAAACCTCGTTTATCCGGATCTCCGGATAATCCGGATCAGGTTTGCAGACATTATTTTTATTTAATATTCGCATTAGATAATAATTTTTAACTATGATAGCAAGAACGTAACTATAAGTACGCCAAATATTCACTTTTTAGTTTGATTCAATGTATTCGTTCCTACATAGATTGTACAATAAATTATGATAATAAATTGCTTTTGGTTGAGTTTAAGAAAGCTTTACTAGACTTACCAATTCTTTATTAAGAAATGACGTGAAAAGTTATTTCTATATTTTTTAATGTCTTGTAAACAATACTATGTAATTTTGTTACAAAACGTAGTTTTGTAACAAAAACGGTAAGTCTGCTTGGTTAAGGATTAACGGTAAGTCTGCTAACGGTAAGTCTGCTTAGTTTATATGGTTCTGTTTCTGATATACCCTGTGAATCGTCTAACGGTCCAGGCACACTATAAAGTAATAGGCATAAATATAAATAATTCCTTTATTTTCTACGTAGAGGTAGACTAACATAGTAGACCGACTTGGGGCTTCAAATAATAACACAACACTACCGCAACCTGCGGTACTAAGAAACTGAACTTTAAAGTCGTAATGAACCCTTTCAGGCAGAATATACGTTCACTAGCAAGACCCGTAACCATCGGGCTCTGAACTAACTATGGAAATCGTGCAGCCACCCAGGCTAAATACTAATACGTGCTCTATCATTTAAATACCGCTATCACCTTCAATCTAACTTTTCTCGACTCTTTCGTATCTCTACTAATAGCGTAACGCACTTCCGTACAAATCTCTACTCCCTTCTTGGGCCCTTGCCAACTCAGCGTGTGTCACTTAAATAGATCAGACACCTGCTCCGAACTCATTTCGACTGGCCTGCACTGCGCAGCTACCAGGAATTTGCATCTGAGCAACACGCGAACCCTCCAAGTTAAGGATTTTGTTTTGTCTATTACCCATATTACCCGGATTATCCGGATTGCCTACGGTCCCAGTTAGTCCGGATAAACGAGGTTTTACTGTAAAAAGAAAAAGAAAGTCATGCACGATACTGTTGAGCTCTAAACTTTAAATTTGCTTTGAAATATTTCATTTAAATGAGTCTACAAGTTATTTTGACAATTAACCAAGCAACTAAACACTGTGATTGATGATTTAAGAAATAAACTTCAGGACCGTAAAATAACTAACAGTAAGTATGAACCAGTAAATCTGTTGTATGCTTAGTTAAAAAAAGGAACAACAACATAAACAAAATGATGACATCCCTAAACACTCGCAGTTGTCTTCCGAAACAAGTCTCATCCCAAATTTAGATCGTAATTAAAATATAATTACTTGGAAACAGGAAATAGAAGCATCAAAATCGCATGATTTAACAGCAAAAAGATCAGAAGTAAAAATATACCGAGGTTAAAAAAAATATCAGTTAATCGTTTTTATACAAATTTGAAGATTAAAAATCCAATTTCGTCTGTAAAGGTACAAATATAAAATTGTAAATAGGTAATTGCAGTCGATTGCAGAAATTTATCAGAGCGTGAGAGTCAATTGTTGCAGATGTGACGAGTTGGTCAACTCTGATGTGAAATATAAATTGGCCTCGTTTAGCTTAAGTGAGCCCCAGTAGACTTCGTTGGAATTTTGCACAGGAGGGATGTGGAGGAATTGAGAAATACCAGGCATCTGACTTCCTTAAATGTAAATTCTAAATTCTATCAATTTCAAGAAAAGTCCCACGTGATGGCAATAAAACGGTCTTATTAATAGGATTAATTCAACTAATAATATCAACTTAATTACAGAAGATAAACTCTTAACATCTTAATTATGTACGACACTCTTTGTGTTAAGCAGGTTTGGTTAGGTTCGGAGTGCTATTGTCAACTTTTGCTACACGAGGGTCAATTAGACCGAGACCTACTGCTTAGAGCCGATTCCGAACGGCTACAAACATTCCTGTCAAGAGTGGGACTCGAACCCATGGACTCTGGTACCGAATGTCAGTGCCCTAGCTATTTGGCTATCGTCCGGCTGCGTTGAACAGGACTTTCAATAGTGACGTACAGTCAGTATGTCAATCCGGAAATGATTGGTTTTCCAGTTATATTCTTCAGCTAGTATTGTATGTAGATGAAAAAGTGATGAAAGGAAGAAACAAACAAACAAAATACAAAGTGGTCGTTATAAGGGCAACCGTATAAAATTAAGTACTTCCGAAAGGTAATCTTCCATTAGCAAAGCTTTCCCATTAGCCAAAATATACATCTCCAGCGTACAGGTAACCCATCCTTGTTATGTGCTCCTCATCAAGGCATTACCGACATGAGGGCACAAAATTGGCACAAAATTTAGAGCGCAAGAAGATAACAAAATGCGTAGAACCCACCCATTAGCAAAAACATACAACTCCAGCTTACACAAGCTTTGGACCTAGGTTTCACCCTGTTATGGGATCTTCGGCAGGGCATAACCGATGAGCCCACATAGGGAAGAACCATCGTCTATCACAAATTGAGGTTCAAAATTTAGAGCGCAAGAAGATAACAAAATGCATAAAGCCCCTCTATCAGCAAAAAGATACATTTCCAACTTACACAAGCTTTGGACCTAGGCTTCACCCTTTTCATGGGGTCTTCGTCATAAGGCATAACCGATGAGCCCAGATCGGAAAGAACCATCGTCTATCACAAATTGTGGCACAAAATTTAGAGCGCAAGAAGATAACAGAATGCGTAGAACCCACGTATTAGCAAAAACTTACATCTCCAGCTTACACATAGATTTGAACGTAGGTTTCACCCTTGTTATGGGATCTTCGGCAGGGCATAACCGGCAAGCCCACATTGGAAAGAGCCATCGTCTATGACAAATTGTGGCACAAAATTTAGAGCGCAAGAAGATAACAAAATGCGTAGAGCCCACCCATTAGCAAAAACATACATCTCCAGCTTACACATAAGTTTGGACCTAGGGTTAAGGGATCTTCGGCAGGGCATATAACCGATGAGTAGGCTGAAAGAATTTTCGTACAAGCGATATGTGAAACTCCAAATTGATTTCCTGATCAACATTTGAGCGGTATACAACGCATTTATACTGCTTTCAAATTTTCATTTTCTTTTCACTTTCGGCAGATATTACAAAAAGAAAAGTTTCATATTTCAAGACAAAGTTCAGCTAAGAAAATTAATTTACCCAGCGATACATTACCATGGATCACGCAAGAGGTTTCTTTTCTCTAATGCGGTAAACTCTATTTCGGACATTCGTTGTCTACTTTACAACTGGAGCACCCAATAGGGAATCCCGTATCCACCATTGCTCCTTATTAGAGGACTTCACAGAAATATCCATGCCTTTGCCGGATCCCAACTCAAGCCCATTCGCTGGTAGCTTGTGCCGCTATTCGCCATACAATATGGATGACTCATAGAACAGGTCATTTAAATAAAAAAAAATGGAGTGGACCTAGTAGTCGTGGACCAAAGTTTTTCTTACAGTGTCTGTCTGCTCCCCAGCATGGCATAGTTAACAAGTACCCTAAAATTGATTCCAAAAGGAAATTTTCCAAAAATATCTGTTAAATTTTTGTAATTTTTAAAAAATTTAGAAAATTTTGCTTTTTGAATTTTATATTCACCAGCATAATCGACAGCTAGCTATCCATGTTGGAGAGCTAAAATTGATTCGAAATAATTTGATTACCAAAATAATATTTGGTCTACTTTTCTCATATAAGCATAGTGTCGGGTGTGCACGGGGGAAACGTGCACCTCCAACTTAACTTGAAGTAAATTGAAACGTTAATAGAAGTTCAGTTAAAATCAGAAAATTGTAGAAAACTTTTATGAATTTGGCTTTTTTCCACCTTTTCAAACCGGGAAACTGAAGATTCCGATTATGTCTTTAGCCTTAACATAGTTTTTAACAATGATATGATCCAGAACAAAAATTCGATGCTATATATTTTTTTTCTCATTTTATAATTTTTGAATACTACTCAAACATCAATTCTATTGCTATTCAGTTTAAAAAAAATCAGAATATTGCATAATTTAAGGTATCCGACTACGTTTAAAACATCGATTTTTGCGAAAATTCCGAAATTGTTTTTATTCCCTTTTTTTTAAAGATTGTAAAATTACGTTTCTAAATCTTCTTTTATTTTTTTTCGATACGATCATTAGAAATGAAATGACAGCGATTTAAAGATCAGCAGCAGCTATGAATTCCAATACAAGTTGAAAACTTTAATCGGGTTTTCTGAAGAACGTGTTTTTCTTCAAAAATATAAACGGCTCTTGCGATAACTCAAAATCTAACCGTGATATGTCTATGAAATTTTTCACGTATGTTTTTCATAATACTAAGAATGTAATGGACTACATATTTGGTTCTAGGTATATTATTTGTTGATTTATAGCTGCATTTATAAAAAATCTCGTGGAACATTACTAAAATTTTACATGTAATTGCATATAATGACCTGAATTTTTTTTTTATTTTAAGCTATCGATTAAGTTGTAGGTCATTACACTTAGAAGGTACTTACGTACATAGGACAAAAATAAATTAATGTTATCTGCATAATATTTTTTAGAGCTTTTTTTAGAGCTTAATATTATGCATATAACATTAGCATAACATAAAAAAATATTATGCTAATGTTATATGCATAATATTTTTAGAGCCTTTTTAGAGCCATTTTTGTAAAAATTTGCTAAATTTTGACCCAATTTCCTCACTTTTGAAAAAATTTGCATAGTAAATGTCTATTTTTTCATCATTTTCGAGTTTTGGTGTAATATTCCTTCGAAAAATAAGGTAGAAATTTTCTAAAGTACAGTTTTTTTAAAAAAAGGGCTCCGAACGTAGCCGGATACCTTAAGGACAGTCCGGCAGTCAATGCGCTGAGGAGGGCCCTAACTGAAATCAATTTGTGCTCCCCCAAAAGTTAGAGGCACGCTACGCCTATGTATCTAAAGAGCAGTATTCAGATTAGATATGCCTGTTTTCATACATATACCATAATAACTTGTTGAGATACGCGTATCACAAATCAATCAGTTTAAAATATCGCCACAGTCACTGCCAAAATGAAAAATTATAAAACGAATTTAATCTCCATCAATGAACTAACACTATTTAAGCGAAACTTTTCTTTTCGCGAAAAATCCCTAATGATGTCTGAGCGTCCAATTTTCCCCACAGTCACATCTTGCCCTCACAAGAGAACCAACTCACGGATTTAGTCACACCAGTTCATCGTTTGTTTTTAAAAAGAGCAACTGCCAACAGAGGAAATAAAACACTGAATTATTTAGCGATATCTGGCTTTATAATACGGCGAAAGGTTAATTCCGGGCGACTTTTTTTTCGCGCCCCGTCCACTGCAGGTTTAATTGTCAGCTGAGATGGCAATTTTCCCTCCATTTTACTGGGCTAATGATTGAGCGAGGGAAAAATCACTGAAAGATATTAATAAAAATACGTGATATACGAGATTTTAGCCCGGAAAAAAAAAGAAGAAAAGGGAAAAATATTCATTTCGAGAGCATCATCGATAAAAGCAAGTTGTATTTATATTCTGTCTGCATCTGTGTTTCGCTTGTTGCTATGGCGTCAAAAATGCATTTGCTATGCGAAGTAATAGTGAATTCTAAATTGAGGGGTAACTTTCGCCTCTAAAATTTTAAATTGAATCTACGACTGAATATTTATATTTTATTACTATTATTTTTTTGAATAGAAAATGCAATGAGGCATTTTTACTTGTTTACTTGGAATAACAATCTGTTGCTTAGCTATGGTGGTTAATGTTTAGTTATGTTACGTATTCAGATATAGAGTATTAAACAGTGAGCTAATAACAAAGAATTAATGTCATCAGGATAGAACATCGATCTATTATGTCGTATTCTAATAGATCGATGTCGTTGAATGTCGTATTCTAAACGTGAATTTTGGAGAATTTCTATCATGTAAAGGAGATATGCAACCCTAGGTTTGTATGGAAAGAAGACGTTACATAGGCCCAAATATATTTTCCGATAAACTGACAAGATAACTTACTGTCTCACTACTCCAAACTTAATTCTTTATAAACTCCTAAAATTGTGGCATGACATTATATTGTCGACATATGGCTTAAACAGAATTCAGAAATCAGTTGAAGACATGAGTGAAGGCGTTATAATACAATTTTTCATAAAAGTTTTTTCTTCTTTTTCTTGCATGGAGGAAGGGGATATGTGTTTATCGCTCCCATAGCATCTTTGAATATTCATTGATAAATCTTTTGGACCATTATACTTATTAGATATCCAATTACGCTATACGAGAGACAGACACACCTACATACATGCAAAAAATTATTTTTTCCGAAAACTTTATGACATAACATCTTCATCTATTCGTTTCTTAAATTAGTTCTGAAGTATGGAAGTGGGACCTAACTTTTACTAAAAAATTATCTGAGTTCGTAACACTGGTATGCATTGATTAAATGTTCAGTCTAATATAATGCCACTTCTTTACAAATGCTCTTCCTTCAAATAGTAGTATCACACTCACAGACTTCTTATCGTGACTCGATCACCGGTGAGACTCGACTCACATCTGACGGGAAAATCCTCCAGTGTAAATGAGAGTTTTTTACGTATGCGCGATCTTTTCGATTATGCTGGAAAAAATCCTGCCCAAAGTTCCACTACGATGACGTCACACAGCTTCAGTTTATCATTGCTACCTCTGCATAAAATAGAACCTCATGAAGCCCGTAGTATATATGTGCAAGGTGTGACCATAAAGTAACCGGACAAATTAAAAGATCAAACAATAAAATAAAAAAGTTAAATACTAATAGCCTGGCTAGAAAGAGTGACATCTCAACTCTTGTTAAAGCCAGTTTAAACTGGTTATTTAGTCGTTTGCATATCAAAAAGCCGTAGTAATTTTCATTTACTGAGAAGACATTGTACGAAAAAATTTGCTTCGGAATGGAACAACGTTGTAACATTAAATTTTGTTACAAATTAGGTAAATATGCTACCGAAACTTTAGAGATAATTTGAACAGTATATAGTGATGCATCGTAATCCAGAACACAAGTGTATGAGTGGTACAACCGCTTTAAATGTGGGCGAGAAAGCATTGAAGATGAACCAAAGACCGTTCAACTTCAAAGAATGAGAAAAATGTGGAGAAAATTCGTTCTTTGTAAAAGCCGATAGAGTTAAGTTGTAACAATTCAGCAACTTTTAGACATGCTTGGGATAAGCAAAGAAAGCTGTAGATTAATTTTAATTGCTCGATTTGTGCCTCGGATTTTGACAGAACAGCAAAAAGAAGACAGAAAAGCTTGCTGTGAAGATTTGCTGACTACTGCGCAACAGGACAATAATTTCTTAAAGTGTATTATAGCAGGAGATGAGACCTGGTGTCTACAATACGACCCAGAAACAAAAAGACAAAGTGCACAGTGGAAAGGACCGTCTTCTCCCATACAAAAAATAGCAAGGATGTCAAAATCAAAGACTAAGGCGATGCTGATTGCATTTTTGGATTACAAAGGACATATTCACCACGAATTTGTTCCTGAAAATCAAACAATTAATCAGTATTTTTACAAGGAGGTGCCTTTTCGATTAAGAAACAGGATAAGGCGAGTTAGGATGGAACTGTTTGATTCTGGGCAATGGTTTCTTTTACACGATAATGCTAGGCCCTATACAGCAATTTCTGTACAACAGTATCTTGCTAAGTATTCAATTACAGTGATAAATCACCCACCATATTCTCCCGACTTATCGTCAGCTGATTTTTTCCTTTTTCCGAAGCTTAAGATGGCTATGAAATGACAGAGATTTGAAAACGTCTCGGATATTAAATCAAATGATACGCGTATTTTGCGAACGGTTAGTTCCAACGCCTATAAACAGCGTTTCGATGACTTGAAGAGCCGTTGGAAAAATTGTGTAGACACCTTTGACGATTATTTTGAAAGAGATAAATTTATTTGAAGGTGAGTAATATTTTTCTTATTTATAAAAAATTGACCGGTTACTTTATGGGCGCACCTTGTATGTATGTATGTATGTATGTATGCATACACATACACATATACACATGTTAATCTAGAACTCACAGAAAAATTTAAGCTGATATATTTTAATGAATTTCAACTCCGTAGAAGCAGAAATGTTTGATTTCGCAAGGAACATTTTTTTTCTTTTTGTGGGAGTCAAAGAGTCAAATTAACAAGTTTCTATCAGACTGCATAATATCACGACACGACGCTTTATCTCTACTTTAGTTCCAATCCTATTTTAGTAGAGCATTCCCACTCCTTCAATTTAAAGTAAATAGCTCATCTTAAAGCGGATACGTGGAATAAATATCTGCTGCAAAATAATCCTATTCAAATAATTTATAAATTATAATATCTGGAATTAAAAAATAATCCAATTAACGAAACCATGTCCTTTCGTCATGGGGAAACCTAAAACTTATCCCAGAAGACAGTCTCGAGACATCAATTATTACGAAACACTTCTTGTAAAATACATGAACGCAATTAAATTATTTACGATTTGCTTAGGAAATGATAAAGAGAGCTAAACAAGATCATAACTGGGAACAATGAAATATAGCGACAAGGCTGCATAATAAAACAAAATCACCGAGCACAGGTGATTAAAAGCAGCAGCACACGTAACTCAACAGCGCCTTGTTTTCATCAAACGCAATGCGGACAAGAAAACTAGAATTAACCTCAGAGAAGTTGTCAAGTAAGACTGCGTCTGGGCACACCCCCTTACCACCAATGAAAAGCGTAAATACGAGGGATAATAGCTTTCAGCCCGCACAATAGAATCGTTTATTGCAGCCGCGATTTCTCTCTCTTGTGTACGATTCAAACTTTTCCATTAATATCCAGATTTCTATCTGCTTTGCGAACAGGTACTTTGCTCCATATTCGTGGATCAGAATTCGGCCCTAAAGGCGTTCTGTTATTTTACTTATCTAATTGTTATTAGCAATTCAAGCAGAGTGAGAAAATTGCCGTTTATTTCACTTCTTTTTTAATGATTTGCAAAAATGGGAATGTAATAATGGTAATAACAGCGTCGGTAGTGATCAATACAGATAAGTTATTTGTTAACAGGATTTCATTAGGGAAAATTTATCTCAAAGAATGTTTTCCCGAAGGAAATAAGAAATTGAGAAGTTAGGAGGTTAATACAGAAGGATCACAGCATGCGGAAGCTAGGTGTGGAAAAGGAGAAGAAAAACTGGAGTGTAAGAGTGGCATGATGGCCGTTATTGGAGTATAGGTTAGAATAGAACCTTAATAAATTGATGCATGTGTTGGACAAGCAAGGAAACATAGAGAATCGGCCGTTATCATGCATTTATTCGACAATACTAAAAATTCTTTTAAAGTAAAATTAATAATAAAGTAAAGTTCACATTCATATTATCAACTAATACATGAGGAATCCAGAAGCAGAGACAAAATATTCAGTCAATGCAAATATTTCTAAGTTCTTTCGGGAGGCACTTACGACTGTTGAAGAATACAGCGATGAAGGCTTTCGTTGACAGGTGCCCACATCAGGTCAGACTCGACATCATCATGTCAGACTACAGGAACTTCTGCAAGACTACGCAACAGCGTAATCGGCTTTCTATGGTCAGAGCTCGGGGTTTCAGCAAGAGCAGTCTGTCGACCTTTCTTTTTCTTTTTGGAGCGGCTGGTGTCCGTTTACCGGGGCCATTTTGGCCCGCCCCTTTTTCTCTCATTGACCAGTGGGCTGCCTTTATCTTAACAGTTCCTTCCCTAATTGGTCCCTTATTTCACTGCTCATGTTCACAGCATACCAAGTACCTCCCCACCATAATTTTCGTTTGGGATATCACTTTGACAATTATTTGAAAGTTTTATTGTGGGCCATAAAATAACGTCACCATCTATCTTACAACATTTATAGTCTTTTCATCGCTATCAATGGCCACAGCGACAATTTTTCTTTTACGCTACCCTTTTGGCTTATAATTCAATGCCTTTAGTGTTCCTCAAGTCTTTATTTATTTTTTGCTTCTGGAGTGGTTAGAAGAGTTTTATTATTGACAGTCTCTCGACCACACACCGAGGTGAATTATACATAACATCCAGGTCTTCTACAATAAGCATTAATTTGACAAAATGGATTGCACTTTTTAGCATTCTTGTCCAAAATCATCTCGGGGTTTTTAAAGTTTAAAATAAAGTGAAGACCACATACTAAGAATGCTAAAAATTAACATTTAAGCACACGAACATTTATTTACAGGACAACATAGAACGCTCTACATGGTGATACAAAAGAGTAACGAATACCACACGAACGAACAACGGAAAAACATAGTCACGTGACATAGCAGGTGCTGAAGAGAAGAGTCTATTTGTGTGTGGGGGAGGAGAGAAAACAGTCCGTTACAACTTCATATTTCATATGTACATTGTATGAACTCAGTAATTTCAAAACATGAACAAACACAACAAGATTAGTTAGCATGTACCAGTGAAATTCTGAATGACTATTTGACATCACTAATTAGCAGGAACACTATCAGCGAGTTCCTTAGTTCTACACCGAGAGTTGCAAATCCCAGACAATACTTCGTGACATACTTTCAGACTGAGGTCTGTAATCGGGTCTTACCAAGGCGGTTGCCATTCACACATAGGCTATTTATTACACTGCTGGGAAAACTTTCCTGTTGCAATGCATTTCTTCACCTCTGACTCCTTGCTTTTTCTTGACAGCACAGGACGCTGTCAAGAAACTTATGATGTGAATTCATTTCTCTCTCTTAGTGTGCATTCCTATAAACGCAGAGTTCCACTAGCGAATGGGTTAAGAAGCTATTATTAAGGGGATCGTGGACTTTCAAATTAGCAAAAATCGAACAAATATTAGAATTTTCTTCGGTGTATTAATATTTTAAAAATATGTAAATATTTGAATAAAATGCATTTAGAATATTTAGTGAAAAGTAAAATGAGAATTTGGTGGATTTAAAAAATTAAGTATTAAAGGAAGGTGAAAAAACATCTTTAAAATGGCTTTTTTTTCGAAATGAGTAATTTCCAGATTTGCAAGTCTTTGAAATGCTCCTTGCGTCATAATTTTTGACGAAATTTTATAAAATTTATAATAAAGACTCCGCTAATACATCAAAATAAAGTTATGCATCCATTTTAGGTTTTGACATCATTCAGATTATCAAAGTTTAACTTAAGTGTCGAAAAGTACATATACAGAGGCTGTTCGCACATTTTTTAGACGATTTTGGTAAGCGGTAATAAAAAATCATTTGCTGCAAACGAAATAATTGCAATTGTACTATGTTTTTAAAAGTCAAAATTATCGTCTGCGGCTTGAAAGTTTTGTTTTTATTCAAAATGACGTTTTTAACAAAGCAGTGGTTCGAAGGCTACATTTATGCTCTTTCCGAAGAGAAACATGCATACTCCGTTATCAAAAAACGATGTGAGAGTCATGGTTTTGTGATATCTAAAGCGTCGATAGGTAATATCGTCCACAAGAAAGGAAAAAAAAACGTCAAATTGGAGCCTCAAGTGGGACAAAAATTCCAAACAAGTATCCAAGGAAAAAATGGACATTTTCGACTATTGCAAAGGTACGTTGTTTAATGTTAAAAGACAATCCACCTAGTCAAAGGACAGTTGCAAAATCATTAAAATGCTCGGTGTCCACTGTAAACAAAATGATAAACGTCGATTTAAATCTTAAGAAAGCGAAAAAACGCAATGTGCATCGTCTTCTTCCAAATCATATCGCTGAACGCAGGACACGCTGCAGAATTCTATATGAGAAACACTTATTCAAAAAAAAATGGAAAACAATTGTCACAATAGATAAATCATGGGTGTATTTAAATGATTGCAACAAAAAAAGAGCCATTTATTATCATAAAAGGGGAGAAAAAAATTTAAGTACATGGTTCAAAGAATCGAAAGAAAGTTTTTCTAAGGGATTCATGATTGTTGCTGGTTTTCTTATAATGGCAAGTTAAAAATAAAGAGAGTGGAAAAAAATGTCAAGATTAACTCCAAATACTATCAGGAACATATTTTATCGCCAATTTTTCTGAATGAAATACCATCGCTTTACCCACAGTGCCATCAATCTGTGAGACTCCATCAGGACAAAGCTAGCAGTCACACATCAAAATCCACTGTAAATTTCCTAAAAGAAATGGAACAAAAAACTGGTATCAAGGCCATACCCTTCACTGATATCCCTACTAAATGTCCCGATGTATCACCTATGGATTTTTGTGCTTTCGGACTTTTAAAATCTGCATTATCCAAACGTCGTCCCAAAACCCTTACAGGACTGTGGAAAGCTGTTCAGGAGGAATGGGATAGAATACCTCTTCTGACACTTCAAAAGGCATTATTATCCTGGAAATTGCGGTGTCGAAAGATAGTTCAGAATAAGGGATGTCAAATGGAACATTTAAAACACAAGAATTTTATGTAATTTAGTTCTGTGAATACAATATACATCGTCTAAAAAATGTGTGAACAGCCTCTGTATAGTCCCGTTAACAGAGTAGATGCTGAGATATTTTATATGTACAACGTAGTAATTAATGATAGAGGGCAAAGACTTAAGTAACATAATGTGGAGAATACTACAATGCTAGCTTTTAACTAAGAATTTTGATACTTACCTATCAAAGTACGTAAAATTGTAATTTTTTTTAATAAATGCGAAATTTTTGAATTTACATATTTTTTTGCGGATAAATGCGAAATTTTATATTATGTATTTTTTTTGTTGCGAAATTTCGATATTTTTTATGCGAAATTTACGTATCCCTAAACATAACCCATCTACCGGGCAAAATCATCAGCAACGTGGAACAAAACTCAGCAGTGAACTTGGTAGAACGCAATTTTTAAGATTTTCTCCTTTGCAGCCATACACTTAGTAACTACGTCACTGGCTGAGAGGAGGGAATAATTGGAATTCTAAATGGAATACAATTAATTCCAACAATATCACAATAATTTTACACTCACTCACAAGAGTTGTAGTTGTTGTTGTCGTTCCTAATGCCCCCTGGACGGAAATTCCAGACCAGATTAAAAATTGCAGAATTAATATTACTAGAGAAGAAGATATACGTATTAAATGAAAGCCTTATTTGAATAGTGGTCCAACTCCATTCTTGCTCATTTTGAGATATAGAGTCTTAAAGTCTAATGAGTGCTGAGAATACTACTCAGCTGAGAAATGACTGCTGAAGTCTGATTTGTAATGATCTGTGTTGGCGGCAGAAATAAGCTAGAAGTGTACTAGTTTGAAAATAAGATAGAAATGACTTGTATGAATATGAAAGTGAGGCTAACTGCATTTTTTTAAAACGTGGAGTTGAACCAATATTGAAATAAGGCCTTTAAATATAACAGGTTATTAAAATAATAGATAGTAGATATATAAATTATTGTTGTTGCTGTTGTTGTTGTTGTTGTTGTTGCTGTTGTTGTTCCTAATGCTCCCCACCCCCCTGTCTGGAAGTTCTAGACCCGGTCCATACAGGCTTCGGGCCGAGTAGCGCAGCTCCGGTTTTGCAATAGCACTGCAAGGGTCAAATTCTGACTAGGCTAGGTGCCTCCACAATTTTGACCGAGCAACCCCAGGGGTGACATCCGGGAGATCGTGCCTCTTATCCGGCCCAGACCTGAAGGTATTTAAGGGCGTTTGTTGGGATTCGATCCGACGACCCTCTGTACCGAAAACTGACGTGCTACCGATAGGCTACCCCCCCCCCCCCCTCAAGAGTTATTACGGTTGGTGTCCCAAATATTGCCCCTGTGCCTAATATCGCCTACTCGTGTTTCTAAAGTATGATTCGCGCTATGTATGAGAAAATGCAGTAACTTCTTGGTTCTGGGTTTGTACTAACAGTGGCGATAGCGACAACGCTTTTATAACTGACAACTGAAACTGTATGGCGTCTGAAGTTGTTTTGGCTGTTGTCTTCGTAAACTTTGGCTCCAAAGAATCAGAATCCAGTGAATTACCAGGTAGGTGCATCCAAATTCTAATATTGCTTATACCATTTGAAAGTGCATGAAACAGAGACTTTGCTAGCAACGCCTTTTAACAGGTGCTCCTAATTTCGCCGGGTAGGCGGTAAGAGGAACAGAGGTAGGCGATATTAGGAACCGCTCTGGAGTTCCCTGGAAATTTCGATTTTTCCAGTTTAGCTACATAACTTAACCTGACACTGGTTTTGGAGCTGGTTGATCTCAGGATACCAAAGGAAATAGTTCTAAGGGATGTTCTTTGAGTTTCCAGCCTAATCAGAAACTAAAAAGTGGATGAAATGTCGAAAAAAAGTTAGAGTAGACGATGTTTGGGACACCTACCCTAACTGTGAGAACTAGTAACAAAGACAAGAGATAGGGTAGGCGTAGATAAAAAAATATAAAAGACAAAATTTTTTAAAAAAATACCCTCGTTTGTGTAGCAAATAAGAAGCATATGAAATGGAAAATATCAGTTTCTTTCATAACATAGGTAAAAAAAATCGGCGTGTTTATACGTTGTTGTAAGAATAAATATATATATTTTTTTCAATTGTCATTGCTTATGTATATATATCTGCTTTTTTGTAAACAATACAAACAATATAACCAGTTTTCACTACCGAGGATCTTTCGCAGCGCGTCTTCTCAGAACGCACGCTCTTTCGCAAAATGAAAGGGAAGTATATTTAAACAGGAAATTTCCAATCAGGCTGCATTTTTTTCTTCTATTTTTTCCATTTTCGTTCGGGTTCAGGGAACATGCAAAATGTCGTTTCGCTTCCAGTTGCTAAAGAGTCCAGCTGCCAATGAACTACGCTCCACTCTTCTCAGTGGATTGTTTTAGCGGAAAAAAATATTTAGGGAAATTAATACATTTTTTTTTCTTCTTCTTTCGGCTTTCGCATGAGAAAGAAAGTACAATGTTTGGTAAAGCAGAAACACATTTTCAATTATTTTTTTTTTCTGACTAATTTTTAAACTGAAATCATTGTAATCAGAGGAAATCATGTTTTTCTGAAATAAAGGAGTTTCTTTGTTTTGAAAAATAGAAGGAGCAATGAATTTAGTGCTCTGTCGGATATTTAGGAGTAAATAGTCACAAATTCTTGGTTTTTGATGCGAAACAAGATATTCTTGAATGTTAGTCCGGTTTGAGGACTGCTGGAGCATGCTACCCATAGGACTTCACTCTATGGAAGACAAAGAGTAAAAAAGAGTAGAGAAGAGCAAGTAATTTGAATTCCCACCGTCTAAGGTAATGATCACAGAGATCACAGATCAATCCAAATTCCTCTTCCCCAGCTGGAAAAAAAAATCTATACCGATTACTTTACAAATTATTTTCCTCGGTTTTCGAAACAAGGTATTCCTGAACGTTAGTCCGATTTTCTACGTACAGTCGAACCCCGTTATAGAGAACCGGTATATAACGAACTCACGGATATAACGAGCGAAAATTTTGGTCCCTCCGTTTTCCTATTGTACGTAATTTAATTAGCATTGTGTCAGTTTAATGTACAGTGGTACCTCGACTTACGAGTTTAATTCGTTCCATGACAGAGCTCGTAACTCGAAATACTCGTATCTCTAATCAATTTTCCCCATTGAAATAAATGGAAATGCCATTAATTCGTTCCGGGCTCCCTCAAAACACCGCAGTTTTTTGTTACACGTTTTTAAATAAGAAAAAGGGGCTTATAAATGACAAACATTGTGTAAAAATGCAATACAATAGAATGTACTGCAATAAATTTGTTTTATTAAGTTTTATCTACAACATTTACCTTGGAGATCAGACTTGAAGATGCTGATGGAAGAGGAGGAGAAAGGCTGTACTGAAAAATTAAATCTTATTCGTTGATTTTTTACCTTTTCTCCCCGCTTTCCTCACTTTCGTTTTTATTACCAGCTACTCTCTTAAAGTGAACGAGTGAGACACGGAAGCTGGGTGATTGTTGCATCGTTCACTGTGGCTGTAATGTCCATATTCTTCTTCTGAGAATCCGAAGAACGTTTTCTCAGAATCCGTAGAAGGGGGAGAGCTTGCGATCCTAGGACTAAGGTCATCCCATCCCTTAGACCCCATGGGAGTTCCAGTGTAGGGAAGAGAATTGAAGCTATCTCTCTGCGAGAGAGGTTGGGCGCTGTTCGGTTTCAGAGGGCGACTCAAGTTTGGGCAGAGCAAGCTGCCCCGGGTGGTAATTGTTCAGTGTTAATCTCTCGGTTTGAGACTGGATAGTAGTCTCAGAATGATATGTATACAATTGTATAATAATTATGCATAAAGGTTGTAAATATTATATGCTTCTTGAGTTCTCATTTGATGAGCACGTAACATGGCATTCGCTGCTCAAATTAGCGGTGGGATATCTCAAGCTTGCTCGTAACCCGAATTTTAGCTCGTAACTCGAAGCAAAAAATCTACCGAGAGAATGCTCGTATCTCGAAAAACTCGTAAGTTGAGACACTCGTAAGTCGAGGTACCACTGTAATCCATTTTAGTCGATTTAATTCATTAATGATCATTTTTAATAGATTTTATCATTTTTTAATACATCATTATTGAATACACATTGCAACTAATTAGTTATACACTTTGTAAACTCTAGCATTTTTCTTAACGGTTCAGATATAGCGAACCACCGGATAAAGCGAACAAAACCTTTGGTCCCTTGAAGTTCGTTATAACGGGGTTCGATTGTACCAGGTCATGCTCCTCATAGCAATCTTCCCTCTAAGAGAGTAAAGAGCAATATTTAGATCGGTGGTCGTCAACCCTGGTGGGTTCAAGCTTTCGTGGTGGGCGGTGGGAATTTTTGTCCGTCGTTACAAATTTTTCTCTTCCTCCATATATCGAATACACTAACATATTCACAAGTTTAAGATTTTAAAATAAACATTTGCAATTTACTTTTGAATTCCAACTCTAAACGTGGATTACACTTCACCCGACACTTCTCGAAGTATACACCCGACACTTCTCGAATTCATCCGTGGCTTTTTATGTATATATGTACATAAAGTATAAAAAAAAAGATAAATTTGAAGTACATAATTTTTGCAAGCCCTCCCTTCTAAAATTTGCTTCGCACTTGCGCTAAATTGAGTCACTGCGGATGTGCACCGGTGGGTGGTAAATAAACTTTACCATCAACAAAGATACAAGAGTGGGCGGTAGGTATTAAACGGTTCACTACCCCTTGTTTAGATGTAATGACCACAGGTTAATCCAGAAGCCCCCCCCCCCCCACGTCGTATTGCGCCCGGTCACTAATTACAGTTCGTGGCATCGAAGTCATGATAAATCCTTGAGTTCTTTAGCAGTGTAGTGGAAGGCAGTCAATACTCACGAGACACAGAGTAATCCAAATGAACATTTTTATTTCTTTTAACTTCTAGAAAACCACCTCTCCAAGATCGCGCACATCGTAGCGCTCGCCATTTACAAAACACGCCGACCCGGCTAGCGCACGTCTGCTATCAACGACTTAATCCCATCGGTCTGCTTAACTTACCCATTGTGTTAAAGCTCCTAATACAACTGCGCATGCCCATGACGTCTATGCCGAAGATAGGGAATGGGCGGGAGCTAAGTTTGATACTATTAATAGACTCGCTCTTTGTTCGTTCAAAAAGGGAATTTCCCTTCTCGCGACGCGTTTCGAAATACGATAATTAATGAGATTTAATGCTGGAAATTTGATTATTCTGAAGCCCCCCCCCCTGTAAATTGCTTAGTTATTATTCTTTTCTAATTAATTCTTAACATATATATAATATAAGGGTAGCCCAAATGAAAGTGAGACTTTTGGTTTTTTTCTGTAATGGTTTATCGGTTGGGGTACGTGAACACACTGGAATTAATAGTGATGCATGAGCTACATATCCGCTGCACATAGTCGCCTTGTCGGTTCAAGCAAGTGTACCAGCGCTTACTAGATTTTGGCTATCCTGAGCGAGGAACACCCGTGTTTGTCTACGGAACTAGTCTTGAATAGTGTCTCGGGTCTCTGTTTCATTAGCGATATAGAGTGCTTTTTCCAGTGGACCGAAGATGTGGTAGTCTCAGTGCGACAGGTCGGGGATATAAGGGGGATGGTCGCGGACCTCCAAGCGGAACCGCTGCAGCAAATCGACCACGACAGTCGATTCCATGGTGATGGCCAAGTGTGCTTGAGCAGATCTCGGCATATCTCGTTCCAACACGTCCATTACGAAATTCCTAAACCCATCTGAATACTTTGTATTGTGACAGATAATCATACCTAAACTGAAAATTACTCCATTTAATTTTTTTAAAAATTGCAATAATTGCTTGTTTCAACAGCATTCTCGGTTCTGACGTGCTCATGCAAAATGTGACGCAGGTAGACGTTTTCAAAGATTTCAATCTGTTTCATGTACCAGCGGAAAAAGGCATCGTAGGTTTCTGCAATATTCATACTGTCGTCGTCGATTTCTCACCCTGGAAATTTCATTAAATCAGAGATTGTTTGAATGCTGAAGCTATCCCATGTGCATCTTTCAGATTAAGACATGTAGGAGTTTCTAAAACTTTCTAGTGCGAAACTGATACACTTTTTGGGGGGCATTTTATCACAACCATTTCAGTTTATCAGACAGAAAAAATTTCAGTTTTTCTTTTCTTTTTGGCATCATCACCAAATTGGAAATTATCTACGCTGTGATTTTGTGTAGCCAAAATTTTCTGCAAAGTTTGTGTTGTTGTACCAAAAGACTCACAATTACTGACAATTTTGATCATGCTGTCTTCGAACAAGAAACATCCAACTATACTTGTCACGGTACTCTACGATACGAAATATTTCAGGAAGGAAAGAGGAAGAACTAGTTCAAAGCACCTTTTAGGTGGAGGATACGGAGCGAGGGATTTTAACGTGAGAAATACTTACGAAATGTTTTCTAGACACCTCAAGATACGGGAGAAGTATCCTCACTACGGGAGAAGACATCTCAAGTAACGTGAGAAATACTTACGAAATGTTTTCTAGACACCTCAAGATACGGGAGAAGTATCCTCACTACGGGAGAAGACATCTCAAGTATCGTGAGAAAGACTTACGAAATGTTTTCTAGACACCTCAAGATACGGGAAAACGTATCAAGCGTAACGAAACACATTACTAGTATCGGAAGATATTTACCGGTACCGAAGAAAATAAAGCATACAGTGGGTGAACATGATACGGAAAATGTAAAATCAAATCGACGTTTCACTATATTACAATTCTCTTAATCGAGGTATCATTAAAACTATTTCTTGCATAGTTACCAAAATTTAGTAATTTATGTAATGCTTGATAAATGTCGTGCGTTAAACCCAAACAAGTTAATAGATAAAGGGATAATAGGAAAGTAACATTAATTTTCTTATTAATAGTTATCCATTTAATTACTATAGTTATAAGAGCGTAAATTTATTATTTCTGAAAAGAGAAAAAGTAAAGATCTTATGGATTTTCCGAAATCAATTTATGTTCAATAAAGAAAACAAAAATTACTATAACTTTGCCTCCAAAATATAAATGGCACGTAAAATTTAGTATTTTAATTTAACTCAAAAACTCTCGTACTAGAAACAAAATGGCTGAATGTACCCTTGACCGGCATAATTGAAATAATAACACGGGAGTAATTTCAAGTGTTTAGTATTAGTTAAAGACGGAACGCGCATATTAATTGGATTTCATATTCTGTGTAGGGAAAAATTGTTTTGAAATCTAGTAATTGAAGATTCGGTTTTCGGTTACAGATGATTTAATTAATAGTTATACATAATTATTTTCCCTCGAATTGAATTTTTGGTAATGGAACTGAATTAATTATAATGAACTTGGCTTTTGAAATTCGACAGATTTCTTTTTTTCTGTAAACAGACATTTTAAAGCGATACGATTAGTGACAAAATTCAGTGGATGACGCACCTATTTTTCTTTTCCTTGTCTGGCCCCGAATACCAAGATAAAAATGCCGTGTGTATATCATTATAATATCGACCGCTTTCTTGGTGCGTGTTGCAGATGGGGTGGCTTTAACTCGTAGAGAAAATTGGAAAACGAATACTTTATGAGGACGCTTTAAGCTTCGAAGAAGCGCAAAGATTACAGGTTCTGAGAAAAAAGGCATTCAAGTTGAGAATAATCCCTCGCCTACGGAATATTTCGGTTGGCCCAATACCAATTGGAGGTAAGAAGACCCGAGTTCGACGCCTGGAATTGGTAAAAATGTCCTTGACAGTGTCAGTGGACAGAAAGAAAATGGACCTTCGAGGTAAATATACAGGGAAAATAAATCGAGGGGAAAATAGCATAGTCCAAAAAGTGAGATTAAAAAAAAATAAAATCTCAGCCATACATCCTGTACCATTAAGGCTGATGTGTGCTAACCCCACTGGATTCTCTCACCTCAATCTATATATAAAAAACAGTTCCGTAACTGACTGACTGATTGACTGACTGACTGACTGACATATAACGCACAAACCAAACCGCTGGACCTAAAGGGCTGAAATTTTGCAGGACGATTCTTCTTATAGTGTAGGGGAGCACTAAGAAAGATTTTTGAAATATTCTTCTTAGACTTTTTAAAGTTAAATATTTAAGCTGTTTTTGTAACATTCTTTAAAGTTTTCCTTTAAAATAATAATTCGAGGGTTATAAAATTTATATCACGAGAAAGATCATAAAAATTCCTTTAAAATGAAATCTTTTTTCGAATCTTTACCTCCATTTTCTGAGTTTTGGTAAATTTTGAAAGATTAATTTTTAGATTTTAATTTATTAAATGCTGATCTCGTGGTTTCTTTTCTTTTTGTGATACTTGAAACTAATTTTGCGTCACGTGCATAACAACGAAATAGACAAAATATATTTTCTTGCTAATACAGCAGACGATTGGACATTATAAAAAAAAATATATAAAAAAAGGTAAAAGAAATGTTCCTCAAACTGTACTATATTCTTTAGTATGTTCTATCAGATTTAAATTGAATATTTTCTTCTTCATTATCTTGTCTATGAAAATATCCGTTACGATTTTTTTTATAAATATATTTTTTCTTTTTTTTACTTCAATTGCTTACTTTGATCGTTGTATTTATTATAAATAAATAAATAAATAAATAAATAAATATATATATATATATATATATATATATATATATATATATATATATATATATATATATATATATATATATATATATATATATATATATATATATATGGCATTGATTTCATACATTGACGGTTGTATTTAATTTGAATATACTCCGTAGCGAAGTATGGGTTTTCAGCTAGTGTTAAAATATGGAGGAAATTTGTCTGAAGATTGTCGATTTGGATTTAAAGATTTTTGAAAAAAAATTGTGCTCCTTAATAGAGAAAAAAATTTTACACCATGGGACATTTCTCGTTTATAAAAATATGCAAATAATATTTTATAATTTTAATTATCCGGGAAAAAAACAATGGTATAGTGTGTTTAAAACGCTCATAAATTCCTTTATTGGACACAATTTATAAAATGAATCCTTTTGCAAGATGCAGAAAAGTTCAGGCTATCTGAGAATACCATTTTAATTGGATTATCAGCATTTATGTAGCTATCAATAGTAGACACATTTTATCCATGGGTTAACATTGAGGTAACGAATCCAGTAGAGCTACTACACAGCCTAAAAAAGATGTGGGAGATAGAATGAAAATTTCAACGGTATTCCTTGGTTGTAGAACGCCTCCCTAGAGATGACAAAACACAACAATCCGGCCAAATGGGAGGAGTTTTAAGCTAAAATATACAATTCCAGCGTGCAGATAGTCTAAAATCTGTGTTTTATCCTGATTATGGCCTCCTAAGAAGGCAAAACTGCTGAATACGTACCTTACGTAATTGAACTTCAGTTCATGGGTCTTGGAGATTTTATCTCCTGTTGCAAGGTAGTTATTTCAAGGTACATGTGCTTAGTACCTGGCGCAATTGGAGTTTTTGAAGTGGAGTTCCTGCGTCTTGGCTATTTTATCTCTTGTTTCAAGGTAGTTATTTCAATGTACATGCGATTAGTACTTAAAATTGTAAAAGATAAGAAAAAATTAAAAAGAAAATGAGGAATTAAAAGTTTAAAAATAATTTTTAAAAAAGAACAAGTAGTAAATAATTGAGATATTAAAATTTAAGAAATTTATAGTAAAAAAATGGGAAAGATTAATTGATCAATGTATTAAAATTTTGAAGCCCGGTGGCGTAGTGGTTAAAAGTGTCAGTCCCCACAGGTCCAGGATTCGACCCTGCGACTGGGCAAGGTCGACTCATGCCTTTCATCCCTTTAGTGGGTCGATAAAATGAGGACCAAGCATGCTTGGGAATTGACTCTGGGGGTCCCGCGTCAAGTTGACCACCTGACCGAGGCATATGTTGTATGGCACCCCAAGCTCACGGTCAAGCAAATGTAGTTGGGCACCTCAGGCCTTGGTCCACAGTGCTGAAAAGCAATTCGGACTGTTGTGTCATGAGTTAGTTATTAAAATTTTAAGATATGAGAATCGGCCCTTAGCAGACTACAAATATATTAAAAAAATAAAAAAAAAACGTACTCAAGGAAGAAATGCTTTTGATTAAAAAAAAAGTTCGTAATGCGATAATTGTAAAGTTCTATGGGGAAGCTAAAAATAGCGAGAGGGGAAATTTGGAATAGGTTAATAAAAAAGAGTTAATTACAGTAAGCAAGATGAACAACATTTCACGTTAGCCAATGAATACACTGGAGGGAAAGGGGTTCTCACAGTGAAATTTCTTTGGATTTTTACTGGGGACTGACAAAGTGCAGTTATACAACCACTTCGGAAAGAAGTAGAACTCATAGGTTATGCCTTGCTGAGGAGCCTATAGACAAGTCCATGACTATCTATAAGCTGGAGATGTATATTTTTGCCTGCAGAGAGCTTAAGAGATTCGGGTTCAGTTTTCAATCCATGAAGATGGTCATTAAAGGGTTGTCAACGCTATTTGTACGCAAAAGTACACCAAACTATTATTTATTCCCAATTAGAGATGAAATCTCTATTTCAATGTAAGGAACTCGTTCATTTCTTCACTACCACCTGTAAAAAGATTCTCACTAGAGTTTTGGAAGATGCTAAATAGTAAATTAGTACATATTTCTGTCTTTTACGCAAGAAAATTTTTACCCATAAGAATTGCAGGAACTCATTTCCCAGTAGTAACATTTTCTAACGTAAAGGCTTCACATACGTGTTGTTCATTAACAGATTTTCCATAGAAAAAAAAATTTAATGGACTAGTGCCTGTATTTCTTATAGTTTTGCATATTGCATAAGTTAATTTCTATTTCTAGAAACGCCCTGAAAACACCATTGTCTGGATGCGAACTTATTATATATTGCTTCACAAAGTGCAACTTATCAAAGAGGCCTTTGAAAGTGGCAATTTTAGGTAATGGATCGTTCCGTCGATCTTTGGGGATCGACGAGTTCAAAATTTCGACGCTGTATCACACTTCACAAAAAGGTACATGTTCACTAGCACTGTACTTGATCATGGGGGCTAAATCACTTGTCTGCCGGATATAGTTCTAGGAACTTACGCCCTAAACTAAATACACTGGCTCTACCCATTTTGGATCATCAATGCGATGAGATTGGGACATCATATTTCGACACTGATATTTGACCACGATACTGTAAGTACAACTTCCAGTTCTTAAAAATTTTTGATAATAATTTATTCAGTACTCTTAGCTGGGTTTCCAGATCATTCCTAAGGTTCTTAGTTGCATTAGGATCTGTATTTGGGAGATAGTAGTCTAAGTGTCCGAAAATACCTCTGTCGTTCTCAATATTCGATTACCATCTCTTGCTATGGGCTCAAGTTTCGAATTTCAAACTAAAAAAATATTTGTAAGAAAAATATTTATATCATTGAAATTTTATGATCTTTATGCCATAACTTTTTGAAAAGCCAGTTCCCGAAAAAATACTACTTTGCATTTTCTTTTTTATAAATTTAGAACTTTACTTCTAGTAAGAACTCACCTTAACCCCTTCCGCTCCAGGCAAGCTTTTAGCTGTACGGTCCAGGATACCAGATTGGCTAGACGAATATATAGACCTGTAGGGATATTTATTTATCATTATGATTGGATATGGTAAGCAGTATGGTGTAATAGAGGAAATTACATAGCCAAGTGGTTCAATTACATAAGTAAATATATGTTATATAGTATAGTCTCATTTGTGCTTTGCTGTGAAATGTTCAATGCTACAAAATGCTGGATTTCCTGGGAAGCCTGTGCACATTTTCCTACTGTACTTACGAATTTTAATTTCGGCACAGACAATGCATTTCTTTTGTTGCCGTTTTTTCTTTTCTGTTGGTGGAATTGTCACCAAACAAAGTTGGATCCTTCATGAAGCCTTAAATCACAAGCAACCGACCTCATGAAGCCTTAAATCACAAGCCTACACAATGCACAAAACAACTTCGAACTACCGTTGGCTAGAACTACTAGCGCCAACTATTTCCAACGCGAAAAACCATATCCAAAACACTACCAGCTGACAGATATAATATCCCTGTTCTGCAATCACAATAACGCTTATGTCCGGTAAGTGATTTGACTATGGACGTACGCATGTACGTCCATGGTATTAATGCCCACGGTCCTCAAAACGTACGCACGTGCGTCCCTGGTGCAGAAGGGGTTAATGAGATGCACCAGTTCCCTTTGCCGGTCTTCAACTCCCCCTCAAATATCTTTTCTCTTTCCTGTCCAAAAGAACTAAACTTACTCAGGAACTGAAACCGATTTCCCCCTCTCCCGATTCGTATGCCGAATATCATATAAACCAGTCAATAATAATAATAATAGTCCACCCCATGTTCGTTTATAGTAGGGGTTTCCAACCTTTTTCCTACATCGACCCCTTTTAAAAGAATGATTTTCTTCATCGACACCCTCGCATTTTCTCTATAATATACAGCATACATCATAATTATATTACTAATAATTGCACATAAAGCACTTAAAGATGACAATTTGACAAAGAATATGAACAAAAAATTAGAAAAAAGTGGTTCATTAGGTTTATGTTTTATTATTTTTGTACCATTTTCATTTTTAATTTCGCAACTATAAACAAGATTTCAGAAACACAGATTGTAATTGCACAAACATCGACAAGAGACATACGAAACTGTTTCTTGTTGCATGCATCGGGAGGATCCATGGGCTGTTTAAGGCTGCTATGTAACTAATCCTATTGGATTCGCTCACCTCAATGTTAACCTATGAAGAAAATTTGTCCACGGATTGCCGACTTGGATTCAAAGATTTTTTTAAAAAAATTATACTCCGTAATAGAGAAAGAAATTTTACATTTGTGCGCATCTTTCGTTTTTTTTTTTAAAATGCAATTAATATTTTAAAATTTAAATTATTCGGGGAAAAATCTGGTAATAGTGTGTTTTAAACGCTCATAAATTCCTCCGGTGGACGAAATTTATAAAATGAATCCTGTAGCGCTTTACGGAAAAGTTCAGGCTATCTGACAATACCAATTTTCTTTGATTTTCAGCATTTATGTACCTGTAAGTAGTTGAAAAAAATATATTTTAAATAAAAAATATGGGGGCAGCGCTTAACCCCCCTATAGAGAGAGAGCCATTACAATCTTTCAAATTGTCAATCCTAAGGGGGGGGGGGGTAGAATTCTCGAATTGTCAACTGGACTCCTCCCACCACAAGAGTCTGCTAGAAGAGGAAAAGGAAAATACGATTTTTTTCCTTAGTACATAGCAGCCTTAAGGTCCAGTGGATTTCCCCAGATCTGCCTAGTGTTGGTACACAAATAAAAGCCGACGGCGGCATTCGAGGAAAATACAAAAGCGTCATGACATTCGACGTTAGATGCATGGATCACTCCGTCCTATGCAAATCTATATTTATACATATTAAAAAGGCTATTATTATCTAATAATTACTCCCAAAAATTAAATTAAATTTTAAAACATAAAAAATTATCATAGACCCCTGGAATACTATAGATCCTTTTTAAACTTTTATCGACCCCAAAGGGGTCCACTTGGACTCCGTTGGGAATCGCTGGTTTATAGTGAATCTCTTCTTTTTTTTTCAGTCCGAGAAAAGACAGGTAGTCAAACTCTATTTCGAAATAATTTAATGCTTGTTCGGGAGAATAAAGACGACTTTTCAACTCTCTCATATAAATCAATTTTCATTCTCTTAAAACTCCCTTGAATAAGCCAGGTATTGAACTGGGAATGGCCATCTCTCCCGACAGATATCTGCTGACCCTTACACCTCTAGGCAATGTCACGATAATAAGTAATGAGCCTTTCACACTACTCTGAGAGATTCTGAATCTCCGTCGAAATCCCCTGAGGCGGTTCCATCAGTTGACTTCAGCCAACTTCAACCCCCATGTCAAGCTATATGGTTAATTTTCCCCACAGTATTTTTCCATCCTGGATTAAGACTTGCTTGATTTTGACTTCTGTTTTATGCCTTGAAAAACCGATTCTTAAACGCTATGTCAGGCTTTATTGTTAACGTAGGATTACGTTCCTCCATAACGATTCTCCCGAAAGCAAAATTTTAGACGCTAAAACCGTCCGTCGTTAAAGTTTAAATTTTGGCAGCGTGCCAAACCCAGTCGGTATCGCTCGGGCAAGCAGTAAACAGGTAAACAGAAAAGTTCCAAAATGAGTCAAAATTTTGACTGACTGACTGACTGACTCTCTCTCACACACACACACATATATATATATATATATATATATATATATATATATATATACACACACACAATCGATTCTGGTTAATCGGACCAGCCGGTTATTAGGACCAAAATGATCGCGTCCCGATGTGGTCCGATTAACCGGAATCGGCTGTATATATATACACACACACACACATATATATATATATATATATATGTGGGATAATAATCACATTTGGAACGTTTAGCACAAGGGAAGCGGTAAATGTAAATTTAGAGAAGGACGGGATTTCTTTCTTGTTACATATACATAACACATATATACATATATACATACAAAAGAGGAAAATAACGATAAGTAATCCTACGCTAATAACCCGCGGTAGTTTCGTTAGAAGACACTAATCTGAAATTTTTTTCAAAATCAATTCAAATTTTGTAATGATAATTGTCAATAAATTAAGGTCCTGTAAAATAAACGGCAACTTGAAAAATTTAAAACTTTATAAACTACGCTCTCTTTGTCTATGCGTTTACTACCTTCATATACGCGGAAATCAGAATTCAAAAATTTGCATTTGTTAATCTGCGACTGGAAAAATACCAAGAGGAAATCTCCGTAGATCTCCAATCCCCATAATAAGCTACTGGAAAATTTCCTCTCAGTGTTTTCCTAATCACAGATTCGAGCTATTTATGGGCGCACTGAGAAAAAAATCTTAAAAGCTGCCGAAGTCACTATTGGCTCTGCACATTCATTAATTATCGCCTCTGAAAGCTGAGCATTTATCATGCTTTTGCGATATGCTTGTGTTATTTTAGATTTTATGCTCTGTGTGGTATCATTTGGTCTATCGCTTTTTTGCTCTAAACACGCTAACAAAATTTTCCTACGTAAATTAATGGCCAATGTTTCTTTATTTTGCAATATTTCGACACGTAAAAAGTTTCACATTGACGCCAGTACATTTTACAAATGGATAGCGCAAGCCAACTCCAGGGGAATAATTTTTATAGGGCTGTTTGGTACTAGGTGTAACACCAGGGCCCTATGGCTCGGATGTCCATAGTACATGGAAGTTATTCAAGAAAACTGGTTCGATAACTTTTTATTAATGAAAAATTATATATTTGAGAAGTGTATTAGTAAGAGAAGTTTATCAGTGACATACTCCAATCTGCATATTTCTATTTAAACTATTTGTGTTTGTATACGACTAGTTCTCTTCTTATAATTACAGACATTAATAGTGTTGTTGATGTTTCGAATGTCCCGTGGCCGGAATCACATTCCAGACCAGGTCCATATAGGCTAGCTGGCTGAGGGGTACGTCTTCGATTTGTAATGACACCCCAAAGTCCGATTTAGCCAAGTGCTACCTCAATTTTGACCAAGCAACCCCAGGGGCGACATATGGGGAGATCATACTCTCTCCTTCCCTCTTTGACCCCATAGAGTGAATTCCCGGTCTACGGATTTAACGTGCCCATATCCGACCTAGACTCGGAGGTATTTGACTGTGCTTGTCAGGATTCAATCCGAGCACACTCGGCACGGAAAATCGACGCGCTACCACTAGGCTACATCATTCTCCAGAGATTAGTAGCAATAGTAATATGCATGTTAATACAGTGTGACAATTACTGAGATATATGAAAAAAAACTTGATAACTTTTGAACCATTGGCGAGATTCGGTGAAAACTTGACGATTGAATGCAGGACATGTTGGGATTTTTTTGAGCATGCGCACTCGTATTGTTGTTGTTCATTTTTCACTGAAAATGTCGAAATACAGCGTTTCTGAGCGAATGGGAATCACTTGGCCGCCATATTCTCCAGATCTCAAACATTATGACTCATTTTTGTGGGGGAATATTAAAGACAAAGTATACGCAAATAACCCCGAAACCATCGCTGAGCTCCAAACAGACATTCAGGAGGTCATCGAAAGCATCGATGTCTCGACACTTCAGCGAGTTTTGCAGAATTTCGCCACATCGTAGCCATTGATGGCAAGCATATCATAAAATAAATCCGATTATCTGTTGTTATTTTTCAAATTTGAATAAAATTTTTTCACTCAGTAGTTTTTTTTTTAAAATTTGACTTTTTATTTCATATAACTAAGTAATTGTCACCCTGTATAACCCATTTACATAGACATCAAACCTCTGTTGTTAAATCTGTTACACCGCATTTTTTTTTCGTCCTGCAAAGCTATTGAAAATATTTACTAACTAAACCTTGTGACACTTTTCATCTTTACTTTTCTAGCGCAGAAATGTTTACCCATTGGCATAGGGTTTTTAACGGCACAAAGATTAATGGAAACGGTTCATCGACTTCTTCTTTTCGTCAAATCTTTTCGGATTCACCACAAGCAATCCTACTTTCCGAAAGCACGGCATTCTTCCGGGATTGATTTACTTATATATTATGACAATTTCTCGTTCGGTAATGAAGAAGAAATGGACACCAAGATGACTGATCATGACGGATGACTCGCTGGCTGAAGTTGGAGACTACGAACGGTACGAACATATGGAGGGAGAAAACTGGGGCAGAGATAAGTTAAACTTCTTTTTTTTTTTTAAAATATGTTGTGGAGAAAGGAAGTTTATTCCTTTCTCCTTTTGAAATAGTTGGACAGTTTCTTTTAGTCATTTTTTTTATTATATTAAGTGTATTCACCAATGAAATAGATAACGGATTATGAAAGCAGACTGATGAAGTTTCCGTATAGCAAAAATCCAATACAGTATATGGTTTTGCTGAGAAGAAATGATAGTTAGAAACGCACAGCATTAAAGATTTCTAGCGCCCGTCTTTTTGCAATGAAGTCTTAGATTTCACTTTCAAAAATAATCCTCTGAACAAAGGAAGATAAAAACTGTATTTTGAAACGAAATCCTTTAAAACTTGGGGAGTTTCCGTTAAAAAAAAATTAAAAAAAAAAAAAAAATTCAGGTAGTCTCTTCTAACGAAACTACCGCGGGTTATTAACGTAAGATTACTTATCCTTGCTTACCTCTTTTGTATGTATATATGTATGTATGTGTTATGTATATATGTATGTATGTATCTCTCTCTCTCTCTATATATATATATATATATGTGACAATATATAGAGAATGGCCAGTGGCATATATATATATATATATATATATATATATATATATATATATACAGAGGCTGTTCACACATTTTTTAGACGATGTATATTGTATTCACAAAACTAAATTACTTAAAATTCTTGTGATTTAAATGTTCTAATTGACATCCCTTATTCTGAACTATCTTTCGACACTGCAATTTCCAGGATAATAATGCCTTTTGAAGTGTCAGAAGAGGTATTCTATCCCATTCCTCCTGAACAGCTTTCCAGAGTCCTGTAAGGGTTTTGGAACGACGTTTGGATAATGTAGATTTTAAAAGTCCGAAAGCACAAAAATCCATAGGTGATACATCGGGAGATTTAGTAGGGATATCAGTGAAGGGTATGGCCTTGATACCAGTTTTTGTTCCATTTCTTTTAGGAAATTTACAGTGGATTTTGATGTGCGACTGCTAGTTTTGTCCTGATGGAGTCTCACAGATTGATGGCACTGTGGGTAAAGCGATGGTATTTCATTAAGAAAAAATGGCGATAAAATATGTTCCTGATAGTATTTGGAGTTAATCTTGACATTTTTTCCACTCTCTTTATTTTTAACTTGCCATTATAAGAAAAACCAGCAACAATCATGAATCCCTTAGAAAAACTTTCTTTCGATTCTTTGAACCATGTACTTAAATTTTTTTCTCCCCTTTTATGATAATAAATGGCTCTTTTTTGTTGCAATCATTTAAATACACCCATGATTCATCTATTGTGACAATTGTTTTCCAATTTTCTTTCGATAAGTGTTTCTCATATAGAATTCTGCAGCGTGTCCTGCGTTCAGCGATATGATTTGGAAGAAGACGATGCACATTGCGCTTTTTCGCTTTCTTAAGATTTAAATAAATGTTTATCATTTTGTTTACAGTGGACACCGAGCATTTTAATGATTTTGCAACTGTCCTTTGACTAGGGGGATTTTCTTTTAACATTAAACAACGTACCTTTGCAATAGACGAAGATGTCCTTTTTTTCCTTGGATACTTGTTTGGAATTTTTGTCCCACTTGTGGCTCCAATTTGACGTTTTTTTCCTTTCTTGTTGACGATATTACCTATGGACACTTTAGATATCACAAACCCATGAATCTCACATCGTTTTTGGATAACGGAGTATGCATATTTCTCTTCGGAAAGAGCATAAATATAGCATTCGAAGCACTGCTTTGTTAAAAACGCCATTTTTTATAAAAACAAAACTTTCAAGCCGTAGACGATAATTTTGACTTTTAAAAACATAGTACAATTGCAATTATTTCTTTTGCAGTAAACGATTTTTTATTACCGCTTACCAAAATCGTCTAAAAAATGTGCGAAAAGCCTCTGTATGCCACTGGTATATATATATATATATATATATACACACATATACCAGTGGTGACCAGGTCAGTGGGTTCCAAGATTGTTCACAGTTATGTAACACCACGGATTATATGCTTTTTACAACGCTGCGCTTGTGCACCATAAATAAGGATACGCAATTTTCGTATTTACGAAATAAATGCGAATAAATGCGACATTTGCCGATATGAGCGAATAAATGCGAAAATTATTTCTTTACTACCTTTCGGCGAAAACTCTGTGATAAATGGTTTTTTAAGCGAAATTAGGTAATAAGAAAATAATTTATTAACATAATTGCTTAACAAGGAGCATCCGAGGTCTATAACTGAGAAATCTCACTCTCCTTCCGATTAGCTCCGAATTTCACCCGGACAGTTTGTCCGTACCAGAGTCGAACTTTAATATCTAACTGTAAAAATCAACCATCACGGTTTGTGGAACAATTTATTAGATTTAAGAATGTCTCTTGAGCGCCAAAGTCAAGGGTATTTCAGCTACTTACAGTAGTCAACCAAGATACTCCTGTCGCTGTTATACATATTTTAATTGCAAAGAAAAACTAATACCTTAACTTTGCAAAGGCAGCTATACAAACCCTCTATTGTCCCGTTAACAGAGTAGATGCTGAGATATTTTAGTATATACAACATATTAATTAATGACAGAAGGCAAAGACTTAAGTAACATAATGTGGAGACTACTACAATGCTAGCTTTTAACTAAGAGTTTTGATACTTACCTATCAAAGTAAGTAAAATTGCAATTTTTTTAATAAACGCCAAATATTTGAATATATATATATATATATATATATATATATATATATATATATATATATATATATATATATATATATATATATGTATATATATATATGTGTATATATATATATATATTATATTTATATATATATATATATATATATATATATATATATATATATTTATTTTTATATATATCAATATTTTTTTATTTAGTTTTAAATTTAATTTATGTATTAATTTATTAAATTATTTAATTAAATAAATAAATTTTTGTATTTATTATTATTAAATAATAATATTAATAGTAAATTATAATATTAATTGTAAATAATAATATAAAAAGTAAAAAAATGAAATTTATTAATGGCGTATTATTAACTGTGGTTTATTAACGGTGTATTATTTATATTTATTTATAAATTAATTAATATTAAATAAATTAAATAAATAATAAATTAATTAATTAACTTAATTATTTTTTTTATTTTTATTAAATAATATATACATAAATTAATGTTTTATCTTACATTATTTCATTACTATATACCCCGGAACTGTAATGCAGTCATGTTTTTTTAAAGGTAAAAGTTTCATGCAAAGCACAAATCTACTTCTTTAGAAATCTACCGCTTTCATAGAGTAGTAAATAGAAATTGCGGTTTCTTACGAAGATGTTAGTGCGAAGATTCTAAACGTCGCTTTGGCTCTCATCAGTCGGTGCCGTCAGTTTGAAATTACTATTGTAGCTTCCCAACAGAGCAAAGCAATTTTATTTAGGTATGAGTTTCCAATTTTTATTGTAAAGTGCGCGGTGGCCCTGTTGGCAAGGGTAGCGAGCCAGTGATCTGATCGTCGCTGGTTCGATGCCCGTCGCTGACAAAACCACCGACATGTACACTAATAGCGGCTGGTGCACGGAAAAAAATCTGCCGTAGCTGCAATGTCCTCCAAGTTCTCAAAATACCTCTGCAGGTGCGGGGTCAAGTGTTCCGGTCTCGTCACTTGACTCGGTTCAAAATTACGGGACCGATGATCTTCGAGGTCAAGTCAGACTTCAGCCCTAGTGGTACCTCGCCTTAAAGTGAAGCTGCTTACTACCCTTCGCCAAAGACCTAGGATTTGAGGACCTAGGTCCTTTGGACTCGGTGTAGGAAAGCCTACACCAAGGGGATTGGGAACAACAACAACAATTTACAACAGTCCTTTGGCTGAGGAATGAATGGTTCTCCATTTCTTACAATTTAATTTTTATACTTAACTAGCTGAAAACCCGCGCTTCGCTACGGAGTACATTCAAATTAAATACAACGGTCAACGTATGCAATTTATGCCAAAAAATAAATATATATATTTATAATAAATGCGATGATCAATGTATACAATTGATGTAAAATATATATCTATCTATATATATATATTTATAAAAAAATCGTAAGGGATATGCATTTTTTTTGGATAATATCCAATCGTCTGCTGCATTAGAAAGAGAAAAAAATATTTTTTTTGTCTATTTAGTTGTTACGCACGTGACGATAAATTTATTGAAAGTACCAGAAAAAGAAATCACGTGATCGGCATTTAATAAATTAAATTCTAAAAATTAATCTGTAAAAATTCACCAAAAATCAGGAAATGGAGGTAAAAATTCGAAAAAAATTTCATTTTGAAGGAATTTTTATGATCTTTCTCGTGATATAAATTTTATAACCTTCAATGTATTATTTTAAATGCAAACGTAAAAAAAGTTTAAAAAACAGCTTAAAAATTTAATTTAAAAATCTAAGAAGAATTTTTGAAAAATCTTTCTTAGTGCACCCCTACACTATTAGAAGAATCGCCATGCAAAATTTCAGCCCTTTAGGTCCAGCGGTTTGGTCTGTGCGTTGTATGTCAGTGAGTCAGTCAGTCAGTGAATGAATGAGTCAGTTACGGAACTGTTTTATATATATAGATTGAACATTCAGTTGGAATTTAAATTGTGGAAAATGCATTTTAGTGTGTTTATGAATTAAATGGCATTTTAAGGAAATTATTCAGGGGGGTAGTGGGGATCGCATGATGACCGGAAACCATTGAAGGGGGTCACGAATCGGAAAAAGGTTGGGTAACACTCTTCTAAAAGGAATAAGATATCAGAGTTTAAAAAAAATCTCTATTATGGAGTGCGATTTAAGGTATCCGTACACCTTCGGAGGTGATTTTTCAAAATTTTTATCTATTTTTTTATAGTGAGATATAAGTTAAAACTTGTGGAAAAATGTATAAAAAATTTAGCTCTTACGGTAAAATAATTTGTTGAAGGGGAAAAAATGGGAAAAATAGCGAAAATTTGATACATCTGCAAAACATGATAACTCAGAAATAAACAAATATATGATCATTTTATAAATTGGAGAATGAAGATAATTTTCTCTGGGGAACAGAGTATTATCAATATAATATTCTGTTTATCGTAGAAGCTGTAGCAGTTTGAGTACTGACGTACAGAAAAATTGCTTAAAATGCCTTGTCATTTACCATTCATACCGATTAAACAAATAAATAAATAAACAATGATGAGCTTGTTCTATTCCCTTTATAAATATTTGAAGAGCAACTCTTCCAAATTTTAAGGTTTGGTTTGGAGCGCTATGGTCAACTTTTGCTACACAAGGGCAAAATTGACCGGGAGCTACCTCTTAAAGCCGATTCCAAACGGATATAAACGTCCTTGCCAAGAGTGGGATTCAAACCCACAGACTCCGGTACCGAATGCTAGCACCCTAGCCATTCGGCTATCATCCGGCCTAAAGTTTAAGGCATTTAATGCATAACTTTTTACTGTATGAAGTGTTGAGTAAAGAGAAATGGTGAAAAAATTCATTTTGAGAAAAAGCTACTTACGGTTATACATTTCTTTGACAACTGTTGTTAAAATTGTTGTGACTAGACTCTTAGTTAAGATAAAAACATAATTCAAACGGAATTAGAAAGATAAAATATTAGGTTTCGATATTATCGCGTAAGTGGAAAACCGATTTTTTGATCGAAAATGCCGTTTCAAAGATGTACGGATACTTTAAAGAAGTATTTTTAAATCCCAGTCATACAATCGGTGGATAAAATTATTCTCCATAGGTTAACGTTGAGCTGAGTGAATCCGTTAAATTTCGAACAGTAAACAATTACCACAGGGGTCACGTACCATTTAAAGAGGCTCGACAAACATATCCCTATTTTCAATCATCAGTAGTTACTAGAATAATTTATTAAGAAATATGAAAATTTTACTGCGAGTTAAACACTCCTTCTTCCTTATGAATATGGCTCTCAATTTTTTTCTAGCTTGAAGAGAAATTTCTTAATTGTTTAAAATTTTAACCATTGTTTTTTTTATTATTATATCGTTGCGCATATGATACCACCACACCAGTCGGCTAGAATACCATGAAATTTTATACACGTTCAAAATAAACATGTATCATTAAAATAACGAACAATTATGTCATTCCTACCATAAAAATTTGAATTCCAGAAAAAATTATCAAACAAATTTCTGAAATGTTAAAAAAAACTTTTTAAAAACCCATTTTTTTTCTATGAAGAAATAAGAATTTTGATTTCAACGTTCGTTAACTTGACCCCTAATGAAGATATATTATACAACTTAATTTTAAAATTTAAAAAAATATGTATATTCTTTAATATACGGACGCAAGTCTGAGCGCAGGGATATACCATTGAAAAAAACAATGGTTCAAATTAAAAAAAAATTAAAAATTAAACTTCAAGCTATAAAAAAATTAAGAGCTATATTTATGAAGAAGAAAGTTTGTTAACTCAAAGTAAAGTCTTCATATTCCTGAATAAATGATTTTGATAGCTAATAATGATTTAAAATAGGGATATCTTTGTCGAGTCTCTTAGCTTTTAAGAGGTACCTGACCCCTAATGAATAGAAGTAAACTGTAACATTGTTTATTTACAGTGTCCTCTCTTTCTCTTTCGATCCCGAGAGACCTACGTATGAAAGAAATATGAAACTATAATTTTCCCTACCAGTTAATGGACGAGTGCTGACCTAAAACCAGATAAACTAAAAATGGCTCACTATACTGCAAAAGATCAAACTATTTTGAGGTTCAAAATGTACCGAAGACAATGGTTTAAATAGGAATTGAAATAATTATAAAACTGACATAGATTTTTAATTTTTTTGTTTCCACTGGGACGAGTTCCGTTATAGTCCTTTGTTCACGACACCACGTTGACATTGTAACAGTCGGTTCGTATTTTATTTCTATTGTGATCAACTAATAATCCACAAACTGGATAATGCACTAATTGAGCTAATCGAGATCTGCCAATCGACAGTTCAGTATAAGGTATTCAGACGTTTTGTCCCGCTCTTAAGGCTGATGTGTACTAACCCTATATTGGATTCTCTCACCTCAATGTTAACCTATGGCTATGGCAGTGGTTCCCAACCTGTAGAAGTCTGCGGATCATTAAGCCAGAAATTGAACCATGTGCGGACCACCCCCACCGACTTAAGGGGGGGGGGAGAACGTTCTGG